>DWLW01000071.1:0-11038 GCA_018251875.1 Lychnuchoides ozias
AGGATACTTTTAATCCCGGAAAACGAGTAGGTTCCCGCGGGATAATAGATAACATGTCCACGCGGACGAAGTCGCGGAAGGAAGCTAGTAGTTCTATATTTGAACCGCGACGCTTTGTAGTTTTCAGTTAGATTTACCGGAAGTGAACACTATGAAACCATCACCACCTGTGTTTGTGCGGCGCAGCTGCGGGCCATTGGAATCTAAACTGTTTGTTTACGTGTCTGTTTGATACGGTTACGGAGAAAGACTAACGAAATCGTAACGGCAAAGTAAATGAGTTTTCAATTTATAAATGTCAGCAACCTGTAACAACATATCTTTCTATTTTAAAATCAAATTATCGCGGAATGTACATATTTTAGTATGTTACGGGTACTCACAATTTATATCTTTGTATTTTGTACGCCGATATTTTGACCCAGTTGTCTATCTGTCAAAAGATTTCTCGCGGCTTTGCACTTAAGCCGTGACGACGATCCATGCAACTGAGTCGAAATATCTCCGTATAAAATACAAATAAGTGACTCGTGAGTACCGGTGACATACTAAATCGTATCTTTCTTAAAATGATATTTACACATATGAAAGTCTATAAATTTATTACGAAGCTATTGCATTGGAATGAATGAATAATCGAGGCCAGTCCTTAATGGAAAATGTATAGGATGAACGCAAGTATTCGTCAAGCTAAGTATGAAATATAATCGATATCGATAAATGAATTCAGTGCTTTGTTTATTCTAAGTAACCAGAGCTGTTAATGAGACGAATGTTGATGTTAGGAACCTAATATCAAAACCATCATTAAAGTTTTGCCCAAGTGGGGAATCTGCTTTTCAATTGTGTCTCCGACACTGCAACCGAAACATCCAAAAATACTTGTATCGGTAATTTCTCAATGAACTGGCTGGTACGTACTGGAACGAACTGATAGCTACCTGGTCTGGTTATGAACCCTACCACCATAATTCAGTAGCGTCAGAATTAAAATAGATGATGCAGAACCCAGCGAATTTCAATTCCACTCCTTAGTTGTTCCGTAGGGGGCAACATGAACTCAGACACAAGTAATTCGGCTACACGGATCTACACGCATCGTTAAGTACAAACTAAACTATCCTGCTGCTACCTACAACCCGTCTCCTAAAATTGTAAAATGTTTTCTACCTGTTTCAGTTAAAGTGTTGAAAAGCCAGTCAACAAGCGCGTAGAGTCAACACAGCGTTTTTAATATCTTGTACGTTGGGTGTCATATCGTCGTTGAAATTTTAAGATCTCTTATGTGCGAAAATTACTTTTACGAGTAACCCTAAACAGCTTTCGTCTGAAAAAATTTAATACTGGCTCGCGAGCCGATTCTTGTTTTCTTTCTCCTTTTCTTTTTTTGCCGGAGACGCATCAATGATGTCTTTTGGTTACTGACGTCCATCGGCAACGCTTAACATTAACTATCACGTGCTTTGTCTGGTTGTCTGTAGCTATAACACATTAAAAAATCGTATTACGTTGTACATTTTATATTATAAAAACGTGTATAATTGCAAGCACCTCTGGTTTTTCAAAGTTATGTGCGTTTTAAAAATCAATTATCACTTGCTTCGGTGAAGGAAAACATCGTCCATACCTAACCAGTGAAACCTGCATACCATCTCTGGTAATATGCTCGATGGTATGTGAAGTCTGCCAATACGCGCTTGGCTACCGTGATGGACTATGGTTTGAAACCCGCAATGCGAGAGAAGACCCCAAACCCAGTGAGACAGGTGTGGGTTGTGATGGGCAATTAATATATTTGAAAAGTTATTTTAAATATTACGATAATACAATAATAAACAATCGACTTCCCATATTTGTTTACGTGAATAGACGAGTATACAAGGTGAAGCTAATGTAAGGTGTATAAAAATAAAGTGCTGGCAACGCAACGGTGGAGCTAAAAAAAACAAATAAAAATAAAGTATTGGTTACGTAATGTACATAATCGTAAGTACCATGATAACCATAAAAATAACTGAGCCACTACTACTACTGAGCTAAAGTTGTTCAGGTATACTAAACTTGTTATCGTAACACACAGTATAACAAATTTTACTTTTTACACGACATAATAATATAGACGATTTGAAGCACTCATAATTGGAAGGCTTAGAAAATGCACTCATAATCAAACGGCTTAGGTGATGCACTTATAATCCAATAGCTTATTTGATTTACTCATAATTCGACGGTTTATGTTATATACTCATAATCCAACGGCTTATTTGATGCGCTCATAATAAAACGTCTTAGGTGATGCACTTATAATCCAACAGCTTATTTGATTTCCTCATAATTCGGCGGTTTAAGTTATATACTCATAATCCAATGGCTTATTTGATGCACTCATAATCAAACGGCTTAAGTGATGCACTTATAATCCAACAGCTTATTCGATTTGCTCACAATTCGACGGTTTAAATTATATACTCAAAATCCAACGGCTTATTTGATGCGCTCATAATCCGAAGACTTAAATAATGTGCTCATAATTCGGCGGCTAAGCAGATGTGCTCATAATCTGATGGCTTAGGTAATGCGCTCATAATTCAACGGCATAGTTCTTGCACTAATAATGAAACGGCTTTTTTGATGCGCACAAAATACGACGGTTCAAATTAGTCCACGGGCGGCGGAGACCACTAACCAACAGGTGGCCGGCTAGTTTCCATGTCGGCAATCCAAATAAAAATTAGTATCAGTTTGATTTTGACCCACTCAACGCTGGGTTTAGAAGTTAGCTTCTCATCTATCCGCAGCTCACGACATGTTTATATTTATAACTAATGTTAACAATAACAAAGACTTCATATATCAATGACACTTCAATGAAAGAAACTGTTTATTAACAAAACAAAGTTTCGATTTAGTGTTGAAAGCAATTAGTCAGGTGACTTTCAAAAACGTATTTCAGTAGCAGGCCAACGGTATTTCGAAAACGAAACGAATTGCGTAGTAAGATTCATGGTGATTTTAATGTCAATGTATTTTTAGCAACAGTTTAGCTCATAACGCAATACGTTCCGTTGATCATGTGACTGACATTGTTAAGTAAGCTCTGGTATCTTGCCTTGATCCCGATGTATCCCGGGTATGCGTAGTGTTAAGGCTCTTTATTTGCCCGGCTTACCGCTCCCTCTTGGATTTATTGCAAACTACCTGGACTCGCGACTTTGTACGCGTTTGAATTAAAAAAAAAGTAGCTAAAATAAAATTGGCCTGTTACTTCTTATAACATCAGCTATCTGCCAATGAAAGCCCCGTCAAAATCAGATCAACCGTTCAAGAGATTAGCCGGAACAAACAGACAGACAAAAATTGTAAAAAATGTTATTTTGGTTTATGTACCGCGTATACATTTATAAGTAATTAGTAAAAAGCGGTTATCTTAATATTACAAATATACAATCCAATAGTGAGGAAACCTGCATACCTGAGAGTTCTCCATAAAGTTCTCAAGGTGTGTGTAGTCTGCCAATCCGTACTTGGCCAGCGTGGTCGACTATGGTCTATACCCCTCTCATTGTGGGAGGAGACCCGAGCCCAGCTGTGGGACAATTATGGGTTGAATGTGAAATCCAATTATATTAATAGTAGTCTCCAACATGTTTTGTTTACAAAACCGATAAGTCGGGTAACCGCTTCCATTTTGGTTCAAAAATTGCGAATCAAAGATCTTTTTCTCCACTGATACAATTTTATGCTTCAGTTGGCATTTTAAGTAGCCGAGTCAGTATCACTAGTCGTTAAGCTTGTTTATGGCGTTTCTGTGCGCTGATAACCTCAGAGCTGCGATTTGGCTACTATCTCTTTGTTGGCCACAAAAGTTCTAGGCATAATTGATTTTTGACAATTCTTTGCTGATAAATTCAGTAATAACCAACAATCCCCACCTATATATAAAGTAGATTGAAACAATTTACTTCAGGTCAGATTCAATAAATGGCGGTGGTACTGACACTTCTGACTCTTATCAACCAGATAAGCAAAAATAGCTCCTATAGCGTTGTAAACTGAAAGAAAATGTTAAAATCATATTTGTGACGGAAGGTATAAACTTAATGATTACTGCACAGGAAAGACTGGTTGGACATAAGTTTGATATGCAACAAAATATATTTATAAGTTCTCTATAACTGTAAAATATTCTCCTTGGGAGTTTCATAACGCTTCTTTTTTCAGGGCCTCGATAGGGATTTGCTAAAAAGATAGCGCAGCGTTTTCGAGAAGTGTTTGTAAAAACCAAATTTATATTAAATTGAATTTCATTTTGTTTTACAGGTATGTTCTAATTACCGTTCAAAATTAATTGTTTTGTAAATTTAAATTCAAAATCATTCATTCATGTAGGTGTCACTGATACACTTATGCACGTCAATTTTTTTCTTCTACCTCCAACCACCGTTTCGCAACGCTTTATGGGTGAAAAGAAACGGCGAAAGAAACTCATCAGCACATCTTTTACCCTGTGCAGAACTAGATACAGAGTGAATTATTCAAAAACGTTTTTGTCATTTAAATAATCGTCAATAGTATAGAAACTCTTGCCTACAAGTTGTGCTTTTACACATATCTAATGTATAACAACTTATTTTAAACAATTTAATTTTAATTTGAGTTACACATAATGTTATTTATGCACATTTTATATCTCGAATGTTCTTAACCATGGGGAGTGATTTTTGGTAAATTTAAATTCAAGGATAGAAGTTTAATCTCTTCCGAATCTTGTTCTGTGTGTGGGAAGTGTTAATCCATTAGACTGGCAGTTACGCAGGCTCGATACGAAATTATCATACGCATAATGTTTGGTTATGTTATTAATACCATACAAATGACAAGACTCCGTATTTGGTATAGTGAATTAGTACCGAATGGAAATTCACTTGGTTATTGCCAACCATCTAACTATTGTAGCTTCGTTTGGCTATTCGAGCCGTGTACGTATAGCTTTTATTAGTATTGATGTGACTTTTACATCTCAACTAATATTTAAAAAAAGAATATATATCGGCTTTATAAAATAATCACTTCAACAACATTAACATGTGTTTCTTATAATTAAAATGTAGGCCGAATAAAGTAGCAAGGGGTATTAATTGCAACGAGAACTGACAAGCTCCGCTGACTCGACTGAGCTTAGCTTACACTGTTGTATCAAACTAACCTTCGCTCGTTTTCAGTACGAACCCTTTACCGCATACCGCATAGATAGCCAATGTCGTGACAATTTGTCAGACCATGTGTATAAAAACAATGAAATGAGTTTCTGGGCTAATTAGATTTAGACCCATATTATTAGTTTAATGCAATCTTTCTTAAAGTGGATATTAATGCTCCCCTTGTGGGCGATTGAGACCATCCTGGGATGATAGAAGTATTAACGGAGTCAAGAGCAGTATCGGTTTAGAAAAGTCTAAACGGCATGTTTTAACAAAATTTCAAACTTACAATTAACTAAAACATAATTGATTTTGTTAAATCACATACGAGAAACACCTCGAATTGCCAATTTATCTTATATCTGTAAACCTTTACAACAAGCGTGCTGTTGTAACAAAAGATTTAATGTTCTATTTCTTTTTACTTTAAATAAATCAATAAGCTATTAGTATATATAAGCAGTTTTGTACGCGATTTGATAATAGTCCAAAGAGTCTAAGAGTCTAAATAACTGTCTAAAAAACTTTTTTCCTCAAAGCTGGCGGTAGTTAAAAAAAAAAGATAACCTGTGGTTTCATTGTACTTACTCAAGGGCTTCCTTAATAAACGGTTCGCCTCCCCATCCTTAGTTATTACAACAAACAATTACATAAAGAAAATAACCCCTAATTCGCGTCCGCTAATTGTTCGTACTGCAGGCATTCAGGGCCAGCTACAGACATTTTTAATTAGCTAGCCATCTTACGTACATGTATAGCATAGCACCCCAAACCCTTTTAGCCGAATGGGTATTATCCCGGCGATCGTAAACGGCCTTTATGGTCCATAAAACCAAGTGGAGATACACATCCGAAGCCAGTATACATTTCGCATACTTGTTGCACTTTTATAACCAATATATTTCGGTTTGATTTGTAACTTCTGGACGTTGGAAAATGGAAACTAGCTTTTTTGGTCCGATTGCATCTGTATCGCGTGTCGCACCTATGGCTGGTAATCGATATTTTCGTGTCTATTATTTGTAGCATGGGTGAGGAGTGAATTCCCAACGGCCAGTGAAAGGTATATATATTTTATATTTAAATATATTTTTATATATATTATATATTTTCGTGTCTAACAATGAACTACGATTAAGCAGTAATGTATGGTTTCAATCACGAGAAGAGATGGATTGTATAAAGTAGTCAAGTCTTTAAACCGAAACCGAAGTTTTATTTTTTATGACGAGCATGACGTTTGTGCAGTAGCCTAGTTATTTGAACTTCAAGCTCCCACACAGACAGGCTCCAGTTCCAATTCTGCACGCACTTCTAATTTTCTAATTTATGTGTGTATATATTTTTTTTTATGTTAAGAACCGACAAACGAGCAGAAGTTCCACCTGATGGTATGTGGCCAACGCCGCCCATGGACGTCTATAACACCAAAGGCATCATAGACGCGTTGTCGAACTATAAAAAAGCGGATAATCCGCACACTGGCTCTCCAACACCACAACCGAAACACGTTAACACATTTCACAGTTGACTCTAGAAAGAGGGTGGTAAGCCACGCAAGGAAGCCAGGCAGGTAAAATACCCTACCACCATAAAATCATCATCATTATTACAAAAAGAAGGAAACAAAAAAAAGATAATATTAAACTAAAATGATTTAAAACAACTTCATAGTCATGAACGAATAAAGAAACCATAATAATTAAATAATAATATAATAAATTATAGGAATTATAAACCGCGATGATATGGATGAATCTATACATTGATTTCTTTTTATTTCAATTATTATCAATATTTTTGTATCTCTGTCTGCCTGTATCGTACTACGTCATATGAAAACGTCAGAACTGGTTTAAACTACAGTTAACGAGATCGTTAGTTATGTCCTTATCTAAAACCCTTTTTGATTAACTACAAAATAGCAGACGAGTAGTTTGATAGTAAGCGGTCTCTTTTACTTACTTTGTATGCTTGCGATACAGAATAAATAAAACGTAAATTGGACCAGTCGAGTGACAACCCTGGCCGTCTATCAACCGACAAATTGAGATGTCTTATAATTTGTTATTGAGTAGTGCCCATGGAGCGATTTTCTGACCTTTTCCTGGAAGGGTATCGCTTGCTTTCCAAAACACACGGAGGTCACAACGGAGTGCTCCATTGAATTGTCTTTAATGTAAAACTGATGGAGACTGATTGGATATGTGAAGTCGTGAGATGTCTTCGTGGTAAGGATCCCTGAGAAATATTTTTGATTTGGTAAATGTCAATATTTTGATGACGTGACGACGTGACGATCATTCTTTTCGAAAGACATTGCCATAGAATTGCGCAGCGGTCCGTAAGTTAAAAATAGAGTGGTAAGTATTATTTATTATTATTTTGGTGAGTCAGGGTTAAGTTCCCAACGGCCAATGCTACCATATCTGATCTATTGTAGCTAGACCATCTCTAAATCTGGTTCCCAAGACCTACCGTTCGAATGTATCATAGTACACTCTTGGGTTCCAGATCCTCGTTTAGGCAAGGCATGACCAGGATTCCGTCTAGTATGTGAGTTCTGCAGTGAGTTAGGGCACTACAAAGGTACTTGTAAGTGGTAAGAAATCTTTGATATATTCGTTTTAATTAAAAGAATTTGAATGCCAACGGCCATGGGATATTTTTGGAAAATACAAGTAATCAAATAACAGCGATGTTGAAATTTTATTTATTACTTAGGAGGCTAACGTGAATACGGCTCACCTAATGTCAACTGCCGCCACCGCATATTAAAGTTAAAGGAACACAAAACGCATCTCTGACACGTCGCCAACCAAGAAGGAAACAGAAGTCCCGCTAAGATCTGGCTTTCCAACCATGCCGCTAAAACACGCAAAAATCATTTCTTGGTTGATTCTAGAGGGAAGGTGGTACGCTAAATATGGAAGCCTGCCAGATATAACATTCTACCACCATACACGAGTACTGTCGGGATAAAACTGGGGGATACAGCCCCATGAACTCAATCAGGAAGGGCCTTGATTATAAACGTAGGTCGAAGATTGATTCTTTGAAACACATTTGCTGAATGAACTATATTTTGAACCACGTTTGTATGAATGAACGTTAATTCGATGTAATCGCGATTCCTCGGAAAATAAGCTTCATTCATTCTAAGAATAATAATAATATGATCTGCGCAAAGCGGCAGATGATTGGAGGAGGCTGGAGTGACTGAGGAGAGCCAACGATCGGGCTCAGTGGCGCGCACTGGGAGAGGCCTATGTCCAGCATTGGACTAATTTTAGCTGATGATGATGATACTAAGAAGTAATCAAGCCATGAGTGAGAAAGATCGGTGCGTGCGTGCGTTGCTGAGCGGCGGGCGCGCGGCTGAGGCGGCTGCGCTATGCACAGAGGCGTTACGCAGCGCGGCGACTGCGCTCCCGCCCGCGCGCCCTGGACCCTGCGCCGCGCCGCTCGCACTCGCAGACCTGCTCCTAGCAGAGCTCGAACACGTCACCGACCCGTCCGCGCAACAGGTAACACATTATTTTCAGGAACCCAGTAAACTGGTATCCATTTTTATAGTAAAACGTGGGAGAACCATCATTATTTTTTACTTTTTATTTAGATCTCCTATTTTCAACAGACTACCTTCTGTTAACTTCACTGTGCTATAAATTTAAAACAGTAAGAAACGATTGACATCCATATTTACGTTGGCATTGTGACAAATTACATCATTACATATTCAAATGCATCTTATCACTACTTCATTTGTTGTCATCAAGGATAGCTAAGCATCTTCGTGTGTTATCTAAAAAGTTCTCCCGCAAGTCTATCTTATTTATCTATTCTTTATTGAACCTTACAGCGTACAGGAACAAAAGGCGGACTTAATGCTTAAAGAATTATCTTAGTGTCGCAAGTAGCGATTATATAACGAACATGGCAAAAGTACCTCAACGTATCTTTTTATTTCTAACCAATATATTTAATATTATTTCAAAATCAAATACGATATTCTTAAGTAGTATCAAAATTTGTTTTTTCAATGCAAACATTAGTTTTAAGACAGATAATTATATATGTGTGGTGTTTATTTATAGGACACTGGTTAATGTGCGATCCGATACGCGAAATTATTGATAAAACCTACTATACTACTTTATATTAATCATCATTAAATGGTGAATGTAATTTGTTTCAGGTGTATAACGAATTGAAAGCTCTCGTAGAGGAATACATGAAGCTGGTAGTTCGAACTTCTAATGATTTGAAATTGGCACAAATCCAATATCCTATTACTAACTGATTGTGTATATTGAAAATAAAATGAATTTTGTAATTATTACCGTTTTTATTTTTTCTAATTCCTTTAATACCATTTTGTTACCCATCATAACAATCATAAATACATTGGAATGTGATAAACATTGCACTAATAACCCTAATTACATATCTTGAATAATGTTATAAAATACCTTAACATCAGCTGGAAATATATTCGAATAATACATTTATAAATCATAATATCAATAAATTATCTATTGATTGTGGTCATGGCTATTATGAACAGTCTTAGTTACAATAAACAATTAATTTGTGACTAGAATTTTGTCATGTATCCTTGAAATATGTAGTTAATGGACAGAAGAACAATATTTTCAATATACCAATTATGGCAATCTTCACCCACTGAATTACCCCCAGGTAATGTTGCCCAATAATAAAAAAACATTAACTGACCCAACCAAACATTTCGCACATACCCAATAGAATTATAAATAGTCTCGTTTTTCCTGACATAACAGACTTTCCTAACTTTTATTAAAAAAACAACAAAAGATATCGTCACAGTTTGGTAAGGTAAGTCCTGAAGGAACATTTATTCCCGATCCCCACAATTCTGTCTAATACCTACTAAATTTTAAGAAACATTTGTCCATCCTATTGATAACAAATATATGTACTATATATATTATATATATATAATGTTATAATAATCTATTACATTGGACTTTAAAATCTTATCCAATCCTTGTTTAATAATCAAATAAATTTTGCAATCTTCCTTATATTAATAGGACAAAAAGATGGTGAAATGTTTCTTACAGTCGAACATAGGATTTCCAATAAATGGGGTCGGATAGAAAGATAGAATTTGCCCTTTAGTCTACAATGTTTTGGCTATAAAATATCATCTTTGGTCATAGTGATGGTTGAAAACTCAACCCTCACCTATTAACAAATAATAATAATAATCAACAATAGAAAATCACAGACAATATACACAAAGTATAAAACTCCATTGTTAACTTCAGTATAATGAACCTCTAAAAATGCCATGTGCAGAGGTTTTTTTTTGGTTTACATTAACACAATACACTCGGATATCTAAATCTAACCACCCGGCTTTTTAACAAACCTAATTAACACATGGAACATTTAAAAAATACATATAACATTTTCATAGTTCCATTACTGGAATATTTAAGTATCTATTTGAAAAAAGTATTTAGTTTTAGTACATTTAACTGTAAAAATGCAAGGTGGTTTGATTCTAATGTCTAGAAGTATATTGATGATTACAATGATAGATAATTTAGTTTATTTTTAAATGCTTTATAGTACTGAATTTGGTTTGATTATACTAACATAGTAAATTAATATAGTACATTTTATAATAATGCATCCAGAATAACCTAGAGAGCCAATCTTAAAATTATATTAACTTCAGATTATTCTTAAATGTAGTTATAATTAAATACCATATAGGTATCACAAACAATAGATTAGACAAATGAAATTGTTGATATAACATTACTTTTAATTATTTTCATAATTGA
>DWLW01000072.1:0-11022 GCA_018251875.1 Lychnuchoides ozias
AAGAATCCTTGGTACCACGGGTGCCATTGCCATACACGAATTAAACATCACGAACAGCCACGACCGGAGAACAAACATTTATCTGTCATATAAAGATCTGCCCCGGCCGGGAATCGAACCCGGGAGCACTCGCTCGGCAGGCAGGGTCACTATCAACTGGCCTACGGGGGTTGGATTGTTGGACGTTGCGGTGACTAAATAAGATGATATTAATTTTCCTTCGTTTGTCGGTTAAACAGTAGTTTATCTGCTTCCAGGTTATGTTTCCCTGTTCCCGATGTTGCTCAAGGTGCTGCAGCCGAGCAGCGACAATCTGGGCAAGATCCTGGAAGACCTGGACAAATCAGACTTGCTTTGGTCGCCTTACGGACTGAGGTGGGTACAGGGAATTTTTATGTAATTATACATACATCACTATAAATCATGCGAGTGTTTCTGAACACAATACCTAACCTTGTTTGAAAAGCTTTTGTAACTCTATTCCAGATCGCTGTCAAAATCCTCACCGCTGTACATGAAGCGCAACACGGAACACGACCCGCCGTACTGGCGAGGTCAGGTTTGGATAAACATCAACTATCTCGCTCTCTCCGCGCTAAAACACTACGCCCAGGCGGGAGGGCCGCACGCCGACAGAGCGGGACAGTTGCATGTGAAGCTCAGAGAGAACGTCGTAGGTGAGTATTCCCGTGTTTATGGCATAGGTTGTTTCGCTTTCACAAGGTGAAGAAAGCGAGACAGGTTGTGCAACTATTGCTTGTACAAAATCTTGTTGCAGGCGCGATCATTAAAAGAAGTGAGGAGGCTGTGTATATTGCGCACTCCCTTGCACTTATAGCTCTTATGGTAGACAGTCTATAAGAGATGTAACTGCAAGGGAGCGCGTAATATACTTCGTAGCCTCACACATTTTATACCCGATTATGTCCAAAGCATAAGTAAGTCAAATTATTAAATTTAATTATAATGATTTTTTTTTGTACACTGAGCGAGATATTTCTTATAAAAAGTGTCATTGGTAGCGGCTTTAACTTATGAGCATAGGGTTTGGGCTTGATTCCAACCGGAGCAGACATTTTGTAATGCAGTGTTTCTCGGATCTTGGTTTGATTGTAGCTGTCACTGTTTAGTCCGTGTCGCCTGCGACACATGGAATCCTAGTCCAAGGTGTGTTTTTTTTGTTTATTTATAATCAAAACATAATCTGTTTCATCCGTCAGGCAATATAATCTCGGAATACAAGCGCACGGGTTATCTATGGGAGCAGTACTCCGGGGAAGATGGCAAGGGCTCCGGCACGCGGCCCTTCACTGGCTGGACGGCGTTGCTGGTGCTCATGATGGCCGATGAATACTAGGGTGATAGCTATGCGGACCACTGGGGATGTAGACTGAGAACTATATAGATAAAGATAGATATGGCTGTCGCCATTACGTAAAAATATGTAATACAGATTTCACTAGATTTTTTTAAATTATTATTCATGCATTTATTTATTATTTTTATAAATCATTAATCTACGTGATACAAGGGCGAACTTAATGCCTAACGACATTCTCTGCCAGTCAACCCTGATAGGTGGTGAAAGTGTTATTGTTTCTAAACATTTTTTATGGGTTTGTTTGTGATTTAAAAGCGAAACCCTAAGTTTACCTTATTATTGGGTTGTATAGATAAAATCTTCACATTAATTTTGAAAATGTTTAGCAAATAATTACAGGGTTTTACCTAACTGGCTTGCTTGGCTTACTACCCTCCTATTGAGCCGTCAAATATTTTGACATGTTTCGATTGCAGTGTCAAAGTAAGTAAGTGTCACGTCAAGTTTGTGTGCGAGTGAAAGGGAATGTTAAATTCGTCTATAGTGTTCTCAGTCTATAAGTAGGGAGGTTTATACCAGTGATAGCTATTTGTGATAATTAGAAATAAGTGAGAAAAACTTTAAGCGGCCTGGGCGAGTATCATCACATCCGTTGATTCTGCGTAGAACGAGTCGCTTCACGCAACCTTGATTCGGTGAGGGTTGGTAGCGATCATTACCGCGTTCGTTCGTTTCGTAGGTGTTCCATGTCGGTCCTTGGTTACTGAAAAACGTCTCCATCACAACCCATAATTGTCCCAATGTAATTTTAGTCCTCCGCGCGCACATATTGCATTTAAACATTAATGCAATTTATGTGACAGATAAATGTTTGTTCTCGGGTTGTGTGTTTGTGATGTTTCATACGTGTATGTCCATACCATCCGCAATACAGGGATTCCTAGTGCGGGAGAGTGAGTGTGTACGCGTTAATTAATTTTTTTATTTATTATGTACGTTTCCTCGCGACGTTTCTTTGTTTCAAAAGTTATTCAATATTATTTGATCATTAAAAATGCTGACGTCGACATGATTATTTTCCTTTGAATTATAAAACATCTCTATCGAACGGAAAACACGATTTCAATAACTTTGAATCACGATTGAAATACATTCTCCAGCTTGCAATTATTTGCAATAGCCGTTGCTTTTATAAAAGCTCTTACATTTGATAACCAGCCAGCCACAAGGTTGAAAATAAGCTGAAGTTAATAGGCTTAACGGCTTCGTTGGCATTTGACCTTGTTTATGAGTGTGCAATCTATAAGTAATGATGGCCGGTTCCAATATTCTATCTATGCTTTATTGCTTGTTAAAACTCATATTATAGTATGAGCGTTATTGTAGTATTGAGTTTTGATAAACAAAGAGAATGATAAAAAGTGGCAGCCAAGTGGTTTGAACGTCGGTCTCTGACACCGTGGGTTCCGAGTTCGTTCCCACACGCATCTCTGATTTTTCAAAGTTACGTGCGTACTAAAACTTAATTATCACTTGCTACAATGAAGGAAAACATCGCGAGGAAACCTGCATACCGGGAAGTTCTCCGTAATGTTCACTAATGTACGTGTATTGTGAAGTCTGTCAATCCGCACTTGGTCAGCGTGGTGGACTATGGCCTATACCCTTTCATTGTGAGAGGAGATCCGAACCCAGCAGTGGTACAATTATGGGTTGAATGTTCTGTTTTTATTTTGATCTTATCCTAAGAGAGCCAAGAGCTAAAAATAGGACCACTTGTTACTAAGTTAATGGCAATGGATTACCACAAAATGCCGCTGGAAAATATTAACTGTTTAATTAAGCAGTCCAGAAAGCTTTGCTGTCACACTGCGCAGGGTAACAAGGTTAGTATAAACAACAATCTTACCGGCGGTACTGTCGTCATAAATCGTCGGCAGGGCCGCCCGGCCGCCCGGCCGCGCTCAATGAGGCCCCTCTCGTAAATATTCTGTGCAGGCACCACGCGTGTGCTGCTCTATTACAACCATGTATTAACTAATTGAAAATACGAAAGCAATCTATCTATACATTTATAAAAAAATATATCGGTTTTAATGGTAGTACATGAGTCTCTTTGAAATATCGTCAAGAAACTTGCATACTTCTTGAGTTCTCCATATTGCTTTTGAATGTGTGTAAACGCACTTGACCAGCGTGGTAGACTGTAAACTTTGGCATATACTCTTCGCATTGTAAGAGGAGACCTGAGCCCAGCAGTGGGAAAACTATGAGTTGTTTTGACGCGTTTCTCTCTGATAATGATCCCTGCAATTGGGCAGAAGTATTCTTATAAAACACAAAAACATTTATTGTTCAAATGTTTACTTTTGGCGTAGATATAAGTTTCAAATGATTACAATTATATTCCGTGTAATAAATGTCAGAGAAAAATCATACACATACGTACAGAATTAATCTAGAACCTGAATAATTTGCGGTCTCTTAGAAATAATACCTTTGTGACAGAAGTGTGTCCATATGACATAGTCAATTTTTTAAACACTTTTTACACTAAGGTTATATATAATAAACATATTTAAGAAAAAAAATAACAAAGTTATATCAGTATACTAGCATATGTTATTAAATTATTTGTATTAGTAATGCTCCTTGCTATCTTTGTACAACGGGTAATACCGTTATAAGTTTCCGCCGGGATCTTGGCAGGGTTAAATATAATTACTAGAGCAGTATATGTTACTGTTCTAACCTGTTGCCAATGTCGCCTTTGAAAATATTAATAAATTTCAAATAGAATTGAGGGTTGTAAAAGGCTCCATTGATCTTTCAGTTCAAGCCATCCTGCCTTGTTCGTAGTGCAACCTGCTAAACAACGAAGGCAGTGGCGCGAGGCTCCTCCTGTTGAAGACCTTTGGGGTGCTCTGTACCATCCAGTTCTGAAGATACTCGTTGTCGGTGGTAGGGTTTATTTGCCTGACGGATTACATGGCTTAGCAACCTCTTCCAACGATCAAGTTTGAAATGTTTTATTGTGTTTCAGTACAGTGATGGAGACCCAGTAATTAGTGAATCCCCAACTTTATTCTTGTCTGACAAAACGTCGGTGATTTCTGTGTGATATTATGATATCAATGGGCGTCGGTGACCATGTACGATCAGGAGGCTCGTCAGCTCGTTTGCCAACGATTGTAATAAAAAAAATATTGTGTTTGAGATAGGTCACATAAACACTGTTATTAGGAGTATTCCAATTAAAAATATAATTAAAAAAGGAATAATGAATCCTCAGTGCTTAATGTCATTACATGTTCTTTAATTCAGTTCGTCTGGAAACAATAGACAACACGGAGTAGATTAGAAAGCCATTGTAATCCGGCTAAACGACGTGAGCCCGGGGCGTCTGCGGTTGGCGGCGGATTGGAGGCTCGCTTGCTTTGTTAACTCACAGATTTAAACCAATCCCCTACCCGCATTTCTTAGAAAATGTACGTAATAATAATACTTTTGTTGTTAAAAAAAGACTAAAATCATGGTTTATTAACTTTATCACAGAGTAGCCTGCGTGCTTTTCGTTCCGGGAAAGCTATTCCTTACATTTACATGTAATACTCGCACCTGAGGATGCGGCAGGACTACCCGCTTTCCAAAGCATGGCAGCGTCATTAGCGGTCACCGACCTGCTTCCCAATCGTGTAATAATAACACAAAATTTACTTTTTCCTTACCTAATATCTTAATTTCTAATATCATGTTTGATCGTGTGTGTTTAGATTTTGTATTACTATTGATTCTAGTTGATTATTGAAATATCAATTGTATTGGTTTTAAAATATTGACAATAGCGTCATCTATCGGGCCTTACAATAGCTGTGAACCAACGTCCAATATAACAAATATATTGTGTGAATATTACCTCGATCTGTCTAGTCGTTCTGAAGCTAGGCTATTACTAACAGACGTACGTAGTCCTATTTTATAGTTATAATATAAAGTTATATTGAGTTATGTATTAATGTATTCATTTATATTTTAACTTATATAAATGAAGGATGATATGAGGGTTCAAAGTTTAAAACATACCTAGATACTGTAATTCCGGCTGGTTGCTTAGCTCCACTCTCGCCGCGCTCAAAACCACATCGACAGGTTTCAATACTTTCAATGCGTTTGTTGCTGCCGCCTTCGCTCGGCTCGTAACCTCAACCACAGAATAGGTAATAGCGCCAGCCTTCCCGGTAAGCCGGTGGTTTTATTAAAAACAAATACGTACTGCCACTGAATGTAGTTTTGGCTCGACTCCATGGATATATAATGTCCATTTTAGCCGTTTTTCCATTTTACAAAATTATAATATTCATCATCACAACCCATTATTGTCCCACTGCTGGGCTCGGGTCTCCTCACATAAAGTCAGGGGTATAGGCCATTGTCCACCACGCTGGCCAAGTGCGGATTGGCAGACATCACATGCATTCGAGAACGTTACGGACAACTTTAAGGAATGCAGGTTTCCTCACGATGTTTTTTCGAATTCGAACTACGGACCAACCGTGTGGGAGACGGACTTTCAAACCACTAGGCTATCACTGCTTTATAAGTGTAGATTCAATTAATTAGTGACGCGTTGCCGACCACGGAAGAGGCGGCACACCCGGTTATTACACTGCCTCTCCGACACTGCAACTGAAATACGAAAATCATAATCAATACGCCTCTAAAGTTTCACAAGATAACAACCAAGACCAACAGTTAAAAACAAGTGCAAAGCATGAAATATTTTTCATTTTAACCGCTACAGAATTCCTGTAATTTTAGCGGTCTCAGCGGTCACTTATTGAAGTCCCGAGAACAGCCTCATTTAACTTGTATCATTAACGTTACCATCTCACGATCTATAATCAGGCAAGAACATGTCCGAGAACTTAAATGTTTCGTGGGTTTAAAACCTCGGCATAGACGAAGCCCTAAATAAAGTCTAGAAGCGTGACATTATAGGTCCCAGTTAAACGCGAGAGGTTTGCGACCGCAACAACATTCCGTCGACGGGTTCGCCTCGCGGTATACTTACAACAGGATGTGTGGGCATGTGAGTTATCCGTCCATCTATGTACCGCTTAATTGCGCACACTGCTTGCTAAACCTCGGTACATGTTATAGGAGTCTGACACATTGTACTTGTCGCTTCTTTGCTTCAATAACGTGTTATCTTGAAGAACACAATTGTACAGTAGTGTATTTTTTAACTTACAAAAAAATACTTTTTACTCTTTTTCTTTCGCTTATGAGTTCGGTATTATTCACGTAAGAAATACCGCGTTTTCGGAGAACATACAATAAAACACGGAGAAATCAATTAACAAATAAAAAGAAGTTAGTTTTCGAACTTGTCACGTTATTGAAGTAAAGAAGCGATGTATAGAAAAATATATATATTTTTTTAATTTCGATAGGATAACTAATGAAGTAGAAAAGTGGGTAACTGTAATATAGATATACATGTCTGGTATGTTAGCCTTGGCCGGTGTATGGTCAGACCACAGAACATAACGAGTTCTGCGGTCAAAACCTATTAGCCCACTCGCAGGTCTAACCGAGCTGTGTTTAATCCTCGAATATCTTTTGCGCAATTCATCCCTTTGACATCGAAATCAGATTATGTGCACTCGAATATACTCTTCTGAAAAATTGGCTTTAACCACTTCGTGTTGAGTGGTTTTGAGAAATGTGGAAAATTTCTAGTTATGTAGTATAGTAGCAATGACAAATAAATAAATAGAAATTCAATTTCAAAATAATTTTAACACGAAAGTATTTTGTCAATACACTTATGCACGTCATGCTTTGCTTCTATTACTGTTCGGAAAATGTGTTTTATTGCTATTGAGGAGAAGAAACGGGGAAAGAAATTCCTCAGGATCTTTTTTAAATGAATCTATTGAAATTACAAGAAAAGTTGTAGCCTGCGCGGAACTGGTTGCTGCGGTATAACTTGCAGGCGACCCTGTTCTTTATATATCAGATATATATATGTATGTGCTCTACGGTTTTATTATTGGAGGGATACCTTAAAGCGATATGTCTACTTAAGACATACTCACACTATCAAACCCAATGCCTTTTTTGGTACTGAGGGGAAATCTTCAGAAGATACACTATCATGTTTTATATGGGATTTTTATCCACTAAAACCCCCTCCGCATTCCTCCGACGGATCTGGGCACTGTTGCCAAGTGTTACAAAATTTACTCTGGACATTAAAGCGGCAATATGATGTCCAACGTTTGATTTAATGTTTTCCTGGAAATGCGAGGTAAGATTGAATACGTAATTATTTGCCCATCATCGATCAACGGGACGCGCCGTTAAAATTGTAAAACATTACAATTCATACGAGATTATTAAAGAACATTATTATATTTCATTCGTTGTGCTTTCAATCTTGCGTGAAATTGCAATTGCTTGTCACTTCAATTGACACACTTAAACTGTCAAAATTCAATCACTACATACATTTAGTCCGTAAGTAATGACGTCACACCATTAAGTCAGTTGAATGAACTTAATGAAATTTAATAAAATTTTCTAACATACGTATATAACCCTACAATAGCCATTTAATACTAGGTGTAAAGTGATATGCAAGCCGTTTAAACTCCGTTTTCCCGCACGAAGGGATCAAAGTTATGTGCGTACTAGAAATTAAGTATGACTTGCTTCCGTGTGGGAAAACATTGCGAAGGAACCTGCTTACATCTTCGTAATGTTCTCAAAAGTGTGTAGTCTGCAAATCCGCACTTGGCCAGCGTGGGACTATGACTTTAAACCCCGTCAATGTGAGACGAGAACGGAGCCCAGCAATTGGCTTAATTTTACTGCATAGGTAATATATTATATACAGTAAATCAATAAAAGATTAGGAAGACAAATAGGTTCGCCAATCGTCAGTTGGGAAGACTATGAATAAGACAAAGTGAAGAGATATCAAGAGCCCCTGAGCTCATTGGGAATTACCTAGAAAACGCATCGGTGCGGTTTACACAAGATCCCGGCACCTTCCCGTATCCTTGTTCTGATTGAGAGGATCTGGGTTTTAGACGGTAAGAATCCCGTATAACCCGAAACCTTTCCTAGAGACCTTTTGGGGGAACACCTGGTCTTGCAGATTGCTTTCGGCCGCAATGATCGCTTACCATCAGATATCTCGTCTACTCGTTTGCCTGCATAAAGCATAAAACAATAGAGACTAGGCATTTTTTCACAGAGGTCCGTTTCCAAACAACAATTAATTTTGACTATAGCATTGACGTTACGGTACGTTATGACGTAGCCTAGGCTTATATTGGTTGTAAACCAACAGAGCAATTAATAACAACTCATTTGTGTCTAGAAATATGCATTAAGTCTACTCAACTTGCTTTCTTTTGGTAGGCTCTCCACATTGCCTATTGTGTACCTACCCTCAGGTCTCCCACATGCTCATTTATCGACTATTTACATAAAAAGAACGCTGGTTATACAAATAACTTCTTGTTATTCGTTCTCAGTAACCTAATATCTGTCAACCTGTCCAGAATTATGACGCTTTCTATGAAATATCTTCGCGGGCTTTGCTATTGTTTTTGTAACCACCAAATAAGGTAACTTTTTGTAAAAAATATACAAAAATTGCAAAAGTTTGGCCGCAAAATAATTCTGTGGAAAGAGTAGGAATACTTTCTGTAGTCTCATAGTCTGCTGGTAACTTAGTAAGTAAGAGTCTCCATGGGGGCATTCTTGTGTCCAAGCCAAATTCCGCTGCTTGTCGGGCATCCTACTCAACAAAGGGCGAAGCTATAGCTCCCGGTTCCTTCCATTGAAGGTCGCTGGGTTCTGTACCACCCAGTTTGATCTGGACGGTCTCGATCATTTTACATGCCTGCCTTCATTACTTACCATTTTCTTAATATAACCGACCTTGAAATGTCCTAAGTGTTTCGGTTGCAACGTTAGATTCGAAATCGGGGCTCACCGTGCGGGACACCGTTATTATAACCACTAGGCTATCGCTTTGGTGGAATATACTCACGAAATAGGCGCGAAGATATTTTGACCGATATTTCTGACTAGTATAGTGGTATAGTTAGGTCTGTAAATAAAACATCGTCAACAGCCGTCTCGCTGTCGGGCAGACAGCGATCGACCAGCATTATGCATTGAGCGTCGTTTTCATTATTACTTTCTTCTGTACCTGTGGGAGACGTTTGTCCAGCAATTTCTTATGATATCTTAGTAGTAAACATGCCACTCACTGAAGTTTTTGGCGGGTTCCCAGGTGGGTTGCTTTTGGCAAAATACCGCGATCAAAATGTTGACAGTAACGGAAAAACGTGAGCGCGCTGGTAATGGCACCGACGGGATTATATTATTTTTCATTTATACTAACCAATAATAGAACTGTAATGGGGCGAAATTTGTACATTGAACATTTTTTTGTAAATATTAAGGCTAAGGTCAGGTAGGTAGGTACCTGATCTTTGTTATTGATTTACAGGTCAGAACATATTTTTGTACAACTTTTTGTTACCGCATTACACGAAACTCCCTTATCAGATTGTTACTTGACAATTCATATTATTAAGCAATATGCTTCTCCAAGAAAAGGTTGAGTTTACGCAGAATAAAAGATAAATGTCAGTATGGATATTCTGTTAAGAGATTAGTTTAGTAAATTAAGTTTGGACCGATTAATATTAAATAATATTTTTCTTCATTATATACTAAGAACACCTATTTTAAAGCAATTGATTCTATTATATGTAACCGCTATATGTCAACATAACATATAGTTTTTTTTTACGTATTATAACTTTATAAGTCAATGCTAGACTACGATTTCACCTGATGGTACGTGGCGATGTAGTCTTAATTCATGAAGCAAAGCGAGGACAAGTTACTAGTTTTATACTAAAAACTAGGTCTTTAAAAAAAATTATACGAAAAACCTCAAAAATTATAATATGTTACCCGTACGTTGCTCGTAAATATTTATGTTATTGTTTGTAAGTACAGGCGGAAGTATGATAACGACATCGTGTAATAACAGTTAAAAACCAGCAAACGGCAGCTATGTGGTCGGCTACCACATGTTTATGGTACCCAGTACGGGCATGCGCAGTCAAGTGTTGTAGATCTTAATGAGATCTCTTTTGCTTAATTTTTAGGGTTCCGTAGCCGTTTAAAATTTTTAAAAAATACTTATGTATATTAAATGGCTAGTGTGTCGCAATGTTCAAATGTTAAATTGAATGGTTACGGTAGATCAAGTTGGATGGGCGATCAACAATTGCGAATAATCAATGAGCCCTTTCATATTTTAGAGTACATGTTAGGTCTCTCTATCTCTTACTCTGTAGTAATTATTAGTTTGTACTTGTTGTCTTGTTAAAAAAATACAAAATAAAAACAAAAAAAAGGCCTTGTACTCGTACTGGTTGATAAGACTTGCTGGTGGCTTAAGTTTTTTCAAATATCTATTTTGACTACCGCTAATAAGAATACACCTTTGAATATTTTTGTTAATATTATGTACATATTTAAGACAGATCGGTACTAAAGTCTATCATATTTTAAATACATTCCATCACGTCAGGATGGCCGAGCGGTCTAAGGCGCTGCGTTCAGGTCGCAGTCCACTTCTGTGGGCGTGGGTTCGAATCCCA
>DWLW01000073.1:0-10968 GCA_018251875.1 Lychnuchoides ozias
TGTGTAGTCTGCCAATCCGCACTTGGCCAGCGTGGTGGACTATGGCATATACCCCTCTCATTGTGAGAGGAGACCCGAGCCCAATAGTGGGACATTTATGAGTTGTGATGATGAATACGTAGACTACTTAATGCAGTTACCTTTACAGCAGTTAAGGTTTTCTGCTGAAATAACTAATAGGGTCCGAGAAAGACGTTATCAACTCTAAATTTAACATAAGACAGCTTGTAACAACGTCAGTTATCAATGTTAATCATTATAAGTCTGTAAGATCACACGGCACAGCATGACTTATCCAATTAAGTTTTCCCACTGAAAACCAGCAATCGTCGGTCTAGGCATATACGGCCTTATTTATGAGCTCACGCTGCAAACTCTTTTAGCTTAACAAAAAACCTTCAAAATAAGGGATGTTGCAGTATTAACTTATAGAATTAATGTTTCCTTCTTTTCTCTTTCTTACATTATTTCTATTCAACAGATATTTTTAAGATGAGCTCTTATAACTACAACTTAAATTGTGCAATATTTTTCGGCGTTGCCTTTTTTTATTTCAATACACTAAAGACTTAAATTAGGTAAGCTGTTAATTTAAAATGACTTAAAACGTCTGCCCCGGGGATATCGTTGTGATGTAGAGTTTTAACTAGACTTTTCTTTTCTATCTTCATTTTATGTGAACTACGTGTAAAATATATTCGTTATGAAATATTTCTTGCGATATATCGTCGCAGAATGAAAGGAATCAAGGCAACTACGCTACGCTGAGCAGGAAGATTTTACATACCTCCGATAACATTATCTCGTATCCTCAGGCATGTTGGTGTTTCTTCCTAAGAGATGATAGGTTTCTGATGCTCTATCAGAACTATTGGAAATATTTCTCTTGACACGAATTAGTCATTATTTTGAGTTAATCTCTTAAGCAGTGTTAGCCTAGTTGTTTGAGTATCAGTTTCCCGCACACTGGGACTCAAGCTTCACTCCTACATGGAACAAATGAAATATTGACGTATTATAAATTGTTTGTCACATGCTTCCATTAACGGCAATATCGTGACGAAATCTGCATACCTGAGAGTTATCCATTATGCCACAGTGCTTAACTACACTACACCTAATACGCGTAAAAATCCCTGTATGGAGGGTAAAATTCCCACATAGCCCAGAATCTCGCCACACAGAGTCCCGACATGTTTATGAAGATCCCTTCCCCCTATAATAATTACAAGGCCACTGTAAAATTAATTTAATTGCGACATCTTCGAATGATTCATGTCGGTCTAAGTCTTATACTGTAAGATATATAAATGCCCTCGTCTAATATAAAAAGGTCAAGCAGCTATGTTTTAAACATACTCCGGCAAGCTAGTTTACATAATTTTAGGTGCAATCCATCAGCATCCTGCTCACTTGAAAAGGCCTGATGCATTCTTCACGATCCTCAGTGAGATTGGTTGAGAGGTTAGTGGAATACCAAAATGTCGAAAGCTTATGCTGCCTGAAGACTTCCAACAATGTCTTACTATTGCGTTATTATATTAGTAACTGGAACTTGGATGGATGGATAACTTTACGTGCACTTTACAGCACGGAAGTCCCCATGAGGTTTACCACTAGGTTTCCACTAGGCCGCTAAGCCATTCATCTCCCGACCGCGCCTAACATTGCTTTATTCAGTCGGATTGTGATTAACGGGCTATGAGATAAATTTTTTTTTTATTTATTTCATATTTGTATTATAACAACATATGTCAAAAATGTTGACAGCTGCTGGTTGATCCGTTCATACAATTTTTTTTTTGGTATTTTAATTTTATTTAGTAGTGTGTCGAATGTAATACAGTTTTTGTTCTTTTACAACACATGCCTTCTCAAGACATTGTGAGTACTACATTTTGCAATATGCGATTGCACATAATGCTTTATGAATCGGGTGTTATTCCAGATGATGTTCAAGATGTTATCAATATTATTAACGACATCGACGATCCTTATGCTTCTTTTTGTATTTGTAATCTATTTCTATTCACAACTCCTGTGTTTCTAAACACGAATATCTGGATTGATTTGCAGATGTTAAAAGCATAACCACATAGGAGTGGCAATTATTAATCGATTATTTTTGGACATGGTTTAGAGTTGAGATCTGTTGACCACTGTAATCTATTGAGCAATAATGGGCTCCATGCGACCGACTGGTCGGTTCCTGTCGTTTGCAAGCAATATTCAAAGGACACAGAAACAATCTGGTAGGTGGTTTACTTTTATAAATTAAATAGTAGATCTTATTCAACAACATTCCATTGCTATGAATCATATATTGTGATTGTTTGAATGCCCTTGTTTATCATGTGTTATAGATTTTAAATGTTTTACTTAAGTAAATTTGATTAGGACAATTTTTTTCTAATTACAATATCCTTTTCCTGAATTATTAATTTTGTCCTAAACATCTTTAATTAATCTTATAACCTTACCATGAATCTTAAGAAAGCTTGTATTAATTGTATACTCTTTCCTCCTATTAATTCAGTTTGATAGTGTTCTTTGTAAAGGAGATGATAGTTAAGTACTGTCTTTTGATATGGTAGGATAAGATATAGTAACATTATTATTACTATTATTTTGTATAATTTTATATTGTCAGGTATTCATTTATGGTTTTTGATATTGTTTATTTTGACATAAGTTAAATCTGCGATTAGTTCTTAAATCTAAAACTATAATAAAGAACATGCTGTATATGTACATCAATGAGCGGCGAATGAATACCGAGCTGTTTGCAACAAGATGTTAACGAAAGGTGTTTATGTTCTGTGTTGTGTAATGTATTGTAAGAACAGTCAAAGATACAGGGTGTACTGTACTGTAAAACTTTTATAGTTTATGTTTACACCTTTCTTAAGATAATATATGTGTATGTAGCTGATGTTTTGTAAAATGAATAAAACTAAAAACATAAATAAAAATAATTTCATTTTATAGTACCAAGCAGTTTCCCACAAAGTCTGTCGGGTAGTGAGACTGATGTATCTACATCTAATGAAAATTTATCAAGAGAGGAGCGATATGTAGTCAGACATACGGCACGTGTGGAGCCCCAGGGGCAGGAGAACCAGAGTCAGAACAATAATATCAACAGCAACAGAAACTCGTTGAAGGCAAGTTAAATTGTGTATTAACAAGTAAACATATGAAGTTATGAATGACACAAAATACACAAAATAAAAACAGTTAAATATCAAGTTATGAATATTGATTTTGTGTCCATGTCTATTAACTAACAAAAGTAATGTATTTTAAAGAGTTAAGAAATCTTTAATAACAATTTACAATTAACAATATGTTTGTGTTAGTTACCTCGGAACAATACTCATAGCAATAATTATTGGTTTGAAAGTATTTTTTTCTAAAGATTGTTTTTCTAGTATGTTGTAACTTCAATAATAAACCACATAGCTAAACCCCATAACCCCTTTACGACTTAAACTGTAGAAACCAATGAGGCCAAAGATATGTAAGAACTATCTTGTTCCAATTTAGTACAAAGTTCATTCTCCATGGGAGTGGTTGAAATAGAGAACGCATCACAGTTCTTATTTTAACAATTACTTTAACTAGTTTGTTTAGTGGATGGGTGAGGGTCAAGAACAGCAATGTCATTGATATATTGTACTTAAAAAAATGTATTCGTGTTATTTTACTTTTATTTTGTTAGACTAGTTGTGATTTATCTAGTTGAAGTGTCATTTGGTTCTACTTTGCTATATTGATATCAAAAATTAGGGGTCTGCATGTTACATATCCATCAATAAGAAGTTTGTCACTACTGTTTTAACTTCCAAATTGTAAAATTACCTTTATCATGTATGTAAGTGCAAACTTCATTCTGTTGCTTGTTTAGTATAACTTCTATTGCATTAGCTAATGTTATGTGTTCTACATTTAAATTTCGATGTTTTAAAAAAATTTTTAGCAAAACATGTGATCTCATGAATTATGTCACATATGTTGATTATTTTAATCTACTCCACATATTGTAATTATAACCATTAAAAATATCTTGAATTATTAATTTGGTTCATAGATATTGACTTACTCATAATTGTGTAATGTGTTCGGTGGGAAAGCAGGATAGTGTGCCAGGCAGTAATCGGAACTCCTTGAAAGACTCAGTGGGAGGAGGCAATAGCAACCGCAGCTCCCTGGATGTATCTTCATCATCTTACAACACTCTTATCATCCACAACCAAGATGACTCATGGCCTTCCCGACCTACACCTATTCGGTGAGAAATTACACTTAGATGCACAATATATAATGCACTGTGTGAAGCAGGTTTATTAAATACTAGCATGCTAAGGTTTGTTGTGCAACATATTTTAATTGAAAACGAAGTACAATTTATACCCTGGCATAGCATAGCTATAAACCAAACTACATTAATGACAGTGGTCTTTGTTTCTTTAAACAGAGAACATGAACGAACCACCAGCGAGGTAAAGCATTCTGGTACTCAGTCATCCCCCTATCATACTTTGAAGAAGACTGAGGTTGGCAAGAAACCAAGTGGCATACCTCTGCCAAAAGTACACAAGGAGCAGGCAGTTACTACAACAGCTAATTATATAGATATTGGTGGTCAGAGGATCTATACGAGCCCACCAGATCATGGGGTTCAGGTAACATTTTTGGACATTGCTCAAATGAAATATTAAGTTTTTTGCTTAAATTCTTAATTTTCGTGTATTCATCATGCCCAATTCGATCTAACTTGTTATGTGGGATTGGCCTCCCCCCCTTCCTAATAAAAAAAAGTATAAGAAGTTAACAAGTATAACATATATATTTGCTCTACAGGAAATAACTGAGATCCCTGACGACTTCCTCAACCAGTCGTCGGTGCTGAAGCATTTAGCGAAGGAAGTGGCTCAGTCGCCTACTCCACGCGGCCCCACACCACCAGCGTCGCCGCACTCTCCACGGGCGCAATCCAAGCCGCGTGACGAGAGGTCCAAGGGCAAGGGATCGAAGGCCAAGCTTAGCAAGGAAAAGCTTAATTTATCGAGGTCCCAACCGGATTTGACTAGGTGAATATTTTGCTAGTATCAATGACTCACGGATATTCGAGTCGTAATTTTTCGGATTATATAGTTTTTTTTTGGGTTCGGGTCGGCCCTTATAATGTGAGGGGTATAGTCCATCATGCTGGCCAAGTGTGGATTGGCATACTTCACATTCCTCCGAGAATATTACGGAGAACTGTCAGGTATGCAGGATTCATCACGATCTTTTCCTTCACCAAAGCAAGTGTTAATTGATTTATTAATACGCACATAACTTTGGAAAATTTAGAGGTGCGCGCGGGAATCGTACTCGGGACCCACCGTGTGGGAGACTGATGTTAAAACTACTAGGCTATCACCCCATTTCCCACATAAATATTTTGTTATTGGTCAGTTCGTTAAAACAATATGGTGATATTGTGGTTAGCGTGGGCGTGCGCGCTGTGCCCGGCGGGTCGGAGTCGAGCGGCTGGTGCAGCGGCGGCGAGGGTTCCCTGGAGGAGCCGGACGACGCATTCGCCGCCGTGCTGGACGCACTCGCCGCGGAGAACCACCAGCTGAAACGGCAGCTGGCCGACGCTTGCGAGCGTGTTGCTAAAACCACCAAGGTATACCTAATAGCAGCGTAAATAGAAAAAAAATAATCCTAATACCATCATAAACAAAAAATAATTTACTATAGTTGGTACAGAATATCGCTGCAGGCGCAACCATAAAATTAACTTACTAAAAAGCAGTATACTGCGCGCTCCCTTGAACTTATAGACTGGACTGGCTCTTATGGACTGTCTGCCATAATATACTCCGTTTTCTCACCTATTTTTATGGCCGCGCCTGCACCGAGATTTTGTTCAAACTGTAGCTAGTGTACACACGTTCATATAAAAGAGAACGCATCCGTTCACAAAACTAGGTTAAGCCAGTGAGGGATTCATAACAAAAAAGAAGTACTATTCAAACCGAGGATTTGTGTTTTTGAAGTCAGTTATAAATAAAATAACTCAATGGACCTCAATGAACATTGATGTTTTTCCCTTGGGGCAGCAAAAATATAGCCCGTGTACAATACGTAAATGTATTATCATCATCACAACCCATCATTGTCCCACGGCTGGGCTCTGGAATTAATTGTAGGTAAATATTTAATATTTGTAAACCAGTGAACCGTTATATTTAATGTACCATAATAAACAACAAGGAATCATTACGTACTAATGGGGCTGAAGGCGGTACACTGACCTTATTTTTTGCGGTATCTATCACTTAAAGCGGCGTGTTTTACGAAGCACATCAAACCTAATGGCTTCTACACAATAGCTTCTATACGGCGTGGCTATACGCAACATGTTGCCAGTAGATAACACGCACAGACAAGAATTATTGGTAATTGAAACGCATTAGCAGTTTCTTAACGAGTATAAAAGCTAAAACAAAGTCTTAGGTCAATCGACATAAGCTTCAATTTTGCTTGCAAATGTATATCACAACCCATAATTATCCCACTTCTGAACTCAGGTCTCCTCTCACAATTGAGGGGTATAGGCCATAGTCCGCCACACAGGCCTAGTGCGGATTGGCAAACATTACACACCTTTCCTCACGATGTTATCCTTCACCGTAGTAAGTGACAAGTAATTTCTAATACGCACATAACTTTGACAAATTAGAGGTGCGTACGGGATTTGAACTTGGGGCTCACCGTGCAGAAGACTGAGTTTCAAACCAGACTATATCTGCTTTTATTAGGTTATCATGCCTATCTTCGTTTGACATCAAAGATAATAAAAAATATTGGGCTTTAACTTAAGAACGTTAGAAGACCTAGATAATATATAGTTTAATGGTATTCTTAGCCAAAAGTCACCTAAAATCTAACCTAACTTTGATCTGTGTTCTCTTAAAAAGCGTATAAATAAACTTATAAATACATTCATTAAAGTCGATTGGATAACCTTAGTAGCGTTATACAGCCTCATCTGTACAACGGCAAATCATATAGTCATTAAATAGTGAATCTGGTAACTAGTAGTTCATTATAAAATTTTGCCTTCGTTAGTGCAGGATGCGAGCGGCTTTATTTGTGTATAGGATATACGAGAAAAAAGGGGAAGCTCTCTTCGGGAGAGGAGACACAAGATATCGGTGATGAGGAAGGATGTTACAGACGCAAACGGCGTCAGCGTCATACATTCCTGCCAAGCGGTGTTCGGGGAAGCGCGCGTCATCTTGCGATCGACAAAAACTACAATTTTCCCTTTCATTGCATCGCAAGACGCTCATCATAATAAACGCATAACGTTCTCGCACGCGCCCGCATTGTAAACAATGCGTTTCGGGAATTCCCTCTCTTTTTATGCGGGAGCACATTCCTGAGGGATTCCTTTTGTTTGCTTTGTACAGTCCACTTCATTTTTTTCTTTGTTCGTCACCTCAGAGGTATTTGACTACGGGCGCTGTTGCGTAACGGTATACGCGCGACGCTAAGCCGCTTCACGTAAACTTTCGAGTGGCTCAACAATACTCTTATTAACGCCTAATGAAGTGCTAAAACATTAAGCACTCGAGAACAATATTGTGGTTCGTTCTCAGTAATTTATAACCGCAACCAACAAAGTGTTTATTTTAACAAGCGTAACTCAACTTGAACCTAAGCCCGACTAACTGACTAACAGACTAACCCATCACTGCAAGCCCCTACCAAATCGAGCGCATTCCTGTCTCAAACAATATGATATTTTTAACGCATACGTAGCATAGTGGAATAAAAAGCTCACAGCATTCGAAGCTGGCCACCAAACAGGATGTGGGACTGGTTGCGCGCACACACGCGCGTGCGCGCTTGTATATACGCACACAAGCGCGCGCGGCCTCGCTCGCTCACGGAAATGTGCGTGTATACCGACCGCGCGAATAACCAACGCGCCCGAATTTGCTCACCTTATTACTGGCTTGTTTCATATATTATATATACACGTAGGTTTTACACTACAAATAGCGGGGATTTGTGAATTATTTTTGAATTAAGAACAACATATTTGGATATAAAAAAATATGGTTTAAATTATTGATTTATACTTAATTTTCATTTATTTCAATAAATATTGAAATGGATAAGGAATGCGCAGAAAAAGAAAAATAAATAGTTTTAGAACTGGCTACAGATAAACTTGAGATACTTTTAGTAAAAAAAAAAAACAAAAGTCATTTGGAAAAACGTTACGTCATTTGACAATATAACCAACCGCATCAAGATTATCAAAGCAACCGAACTCTAGTACTCCACCTTTCCATATTTATATAAAATCTGTTACGGCGATACTTTAACGGGTGGCTGGATGGCAGGCTGATCTCTAATCTACTCACAACCTGTAAACAAGTCAGTAAACAGGTTAGAACCCTTTGATCGAATGAATGAAATTACCGGCCGATCGCGTGCCCTATTGTGCTAAAAGGAACGTTAAAATAGTTAATCGGTCATTCGATCGCTCTCCAATACGTTATGGATTAACGACACGTTCACGCTCCTACGAAAATTTGTGAATGAACGGCGAAATATAAAAATATTGTGTGGATCACGTGTAGTAAGTAAATTTTGATATTGGTGCCGTCTCTATTATTTTGACACGTTTATGTAAAGTTTGCGAACTTTACGTTTTATAGAGTCCATTTAAGTTGAATTATTTTACCTTTTCCTTGAAGAGCATAATTATGCATGCTTGTTTAGTTAAATTAAGTGGAAGAATAAATCAATGGTAGAACCGTAGTTATAAAGTTATCTATGTTAATTAATTATCAGTTCTAAACTTCGCTGTTAACTCATTCTTTTTTACTCAAGTCCCATTTTAAAACTCTTTACAAATATTTTGCAATGTCATTACCATCAAAAACTTCTCCGAATCTCCTAACTGGGCAGCATGTTCTCTTATAGCCTAGCTTTATAATGCAGAACACCCCACGCTATCTACCCCGTTTTATAGTTCGCTATAATACAGCGAGCGTAGGTAGCTGTGGAGCTAGATACAAGCGGACGGTACGATGTTATTATGTTACGGCTGTGTGCGTACGTAGCGACGGCCGGCACTCACACAGGCGCGCGCCCCTTCCCCCCGTGCCCCTCGCCCTGCGCCGACCCTCGCTCCACGACATGGCTTAGCGCGCTCTGAGGCAACGCCGTCCCGCCATCTATTCGCTCTCCACAATGCCATAGAAAGTCCGTTCGACTCGCCTCGCCGATCGAACTTTTCCTACCTTCTCGACTCTAGTCGACACGAAATAGGTACGCCGATCATTGCAGCGCCGTCATTACGACTAGTGAGACTCTTTATAGTTGTAATTTTGAATAAGCAGTAACTTCTCGACGAGGCGAGCGGGCACGGTTATAAAATGCCGCATAGCTATCCGGCTCCAGCGATAAAATAAACGTCAGACGTTTCCAAGTTTCCAGCGACAGAACGAGCGACGCGCTGCGCATCAGAAAAAGAACTTTACGACGAGATTAGAAAGAGCGAGCGGAGCGGCAACGTCGCGCGGCCACGTTCCAACGCACGGAGCGGCAACGCGATACGCCAACGTCATATACTAAATTTATTTTCATGAGCGCCAGCGCTGCCGACGACACTGCATACATACGGCGCCGTGTTCGCTCGCCGTCGCCGCGTGATACCGACGGAACCTCGTGAATTCGTCTATTTCTGCTTATTAGAACTGTGAGCGCGGTTATAATTTTCGCTATAAACTCCAATAGGGTCGGCGAGTGGCGAGTGGCGGTGGCGAGAGCACACAATGGCGCGGCACGTTTTCCGCGGAACGATAAAGGGGTGACGCAAACTGATTATTTGCAGCGTTGCGATGAGTCGCCGCTGACTCAACGGAGCGACTCTGTCCTGGACTTCGCAACACTGTATTTGCGATTTATATTTCATTCCGTTCATTTAAAACTTTAGGCGATAAATGGAGATCGAATTATGATTTTTAAATATAGTAGAACTTTTATAATCTTTATATATAATCTGTAGTGCGTCTGATAATGTTCGTGTACGAACGGTTTGACCGATTAAGGTCATATTCACGCAGCATACTTTTTGCCCAAACGTTGGTTTACAGCTACGATAGAATCTTAGAGGTGGCGCTGTAGTCAAAAACAAATTCTATATTTATAAGTAAATGATTCATATTTAAATATTTTGCAAGACGCTTGCCAGGCTAGCTGGATGTGAAATATAAAAATGGGTTTACATAAGCACTAAGTTCGGACATGCGCCACCTAATTGTACGGCAGGTGCAGCGGCATCTGCCGTTTGCTGGTCAGTACTTTAACTTTTTTTTTCACACGATACACACATCGCATACGACGTCTGTTGATGCGAAACATTGGCCAGTATCTATGTGTTTGCCAACTGAACTAGCGATGTATGATACAAGCTGCGAGGCCTTGGTAAAAGTCAACGGACCTTGTAACCTGTACGTCCAACATTTCGTTTTGAGAGAACCACTGGCCGCAGCTGCTAGTTGACTGGAACGGGTTAAAAATAATTTAATAAAAACGCGTAGTTAGTTACATTTATAATTAAACACCTTTTACATATAGCTCTATAAATAGATTTCGAGCAAAGTTTATGTAACCAGCACTCAACATGAGTAATATACATTTATATGAATTGTTAAAGAAAAGCTTCCAAATTAACATTTAAATGATAGGCATCTAATAAGAAAAACTATCGTTGACACAATTACCGCTTGAGAAGACGCGGTAATAATTTTAATACGGAATAAAATTGGGTAGTCATTGTACACGTTCAAGTCTTTTGTATAGAAAATATTTTTGGGTGAAGAATACGTTGCAGATGGTGGGGTCGGTAAATCCCACAGTCGTGTTTTGTAGCACGGAACGTCTACCTGG
>DWLW01000074.1:0-10957 GCA_018251875.1 Lychnuchoides ozias
TTCCGATCTTAATGCTTGTCCACCACCACTTATACACAGCATAGCTGATCTTACTCTTTTTGACGGAGTCCGTCATCAACACAGGGCAACACATCTTACTTTAATAACCACGGTTGTATGGTAGAGTACGTCTTCAGCTAGATTACAGATTACTGCCTTCCCTGTCAGTCCAGCGCCGATTGCATTTCATTCCGATGGCCCTTGTCACTGCTAACGAACCGGCTCAATCAGATCCTAACGGAATTGTACACGACGGACAGAATCTCGTCGGTTATTTTGATTCCTTACAAGGAAGCGAGGTGCTTGGTATGAGGCGTATCTTGTGATATAAAGGCACCGTCCCCTTTAAAACTATTTTCCTGAGTTGCTGGTGTGGTGGCGACTAATGCTAATATTCACAAACTGAATAAATAACTACATCTATTACCCAAGGTATGTTTCGACACGATGTTTTCCTTCGCCGAAGCAAGTGATAGTTTCATTTTAAATACGCACATATATTTGAAAAAGTAGTGGTGCGTATAAAAATAAATATATACAAAATTTGGCTAGCATGGTGGCCTACGGCCTATACCACTCGTGTTGTGAGAGGACACCCTAGCCCAGCAGTGGGATAATTATTGGTTTTGAAGATGATGATTACGCAAGGCTAAATATTTCTGCCGTTTGACTATGGGACCGTGACGTGAGGTATATAGGAAAAGTTGTTCTTTACGCGGTTGGACTAAAAAATTAAATAAAGCGATTCACGTACATAACTCTCAACATTACACTGTAGCTTCTAGTTACATATATTTTTTTTTCCTAGAGTGGTAAATCCGCAATTCAAGTTATATGTATATTCAATACATAATGTATATTCAATGAGAATGATAGGCGATTTTTTTTTGTGTAGGCTCTATACATTTTATCGTTATATCTGTTCAAGTAGTAACTACATCCATTACCAACAATTTATTCCTTTCTACGTGTCACTATAAATATAATGAGTGTATCCGGCGATTAGGTCGTTTGTATCGAAAATGTGTCATTTGTATCGAAAGGGACCTAAGCAAATTATGAATTCATATTGAATTGCGTGTCATTATCTATAAATATAGGTAACTAGTTATAACATCTGCCATAAGCGCCATAGCATTGCTTTTTCAGTCAAAAATAAACAAAATACAAGGGGTTGGTGAACTCCATTAATTACACACATTTAATTATGGTGGTGTACGTATATTGATCGAATAGTAACCTACATTTGGCCGCGGTAATTTTTACCGGCGTATTTGGACAATGCGCCCAACTCTTCTTCGATTCTAAGAATCTGGTTATATTTGCCAACCCTTTCACACCGCGCTGGAGCGCCGCATTTAAGTTGCCCTGCAGAAAGGCCTACTACTAGATCTGCTAGAAACAAGTCATCGGTTTCACCCCACCTGTCACTGACAACAATACCAAATCCATTCGATTTTAGCAATTTGTAAGCTTCGATCACCTCGGTCAGAGTACCTGCTTGATTAATACGCAGCCCTATCGTGTTTCCCGCCTTTTTTTCAATAGCCAATCCTACTCTCCTCAAGTTAGTTTGAGTTAGGTCATTTCCAAATAATTGGTTTTGTGTTCGCCCCGTCAGTGTAGACCAAGCTGCCCAATCATCAAATTCAAAAGCATCTTCTACGGAACATACTGGAAACTCTTTCATGTTGTCAAGATAAATTTCCGCTAATTTGTCAGATGACATATACTCCTGAGGATTTGAGTTAGGGTTTTTGAACTCTAAGTCATACGCACCATCCTTAAACATGTCTGTAGCAGAAGCGTTAATTGCAATTTCAGCTTTCCCGACATAACCAGACTGCTTTATAGCATCTGTTAAGAACAATAGAGCATCTCTATGGCTCTCCAAGGGAATAGCAAAACCTCCAGAATCACTGATATAAGTAGCCTCTACATTATATTTTACTTTAACAACATTTTTTACGTAACGATAAATATCAGTACCAATACGCATAGCATCCATAAAGGACGACGCGCCAGTTGGCATTATGATATATTCTTGAAAAGGTAAACCATTGGAAGCTAGAACGCCGCCTGTGAGGATTGTAAAATGTGGTACTGGGAGAATAATAGTCGTAACGCCAGCCATGTCCGATATGTGTCTATACAGAGGCACTCCTTTCTTGGCTGCTCCAGCTTTGGCTACTACTAGCGAAACGCACATTATAGCGTTTGCGCCTAGTCTCGATCTATTTTCGGTACCATCTAAAGAAATCATAAATTGATCGATTTCCTTTTGCATGGTTACTTCGAGATTCTGTTTAATAAGCTCTGGAGCGATGATTGTGTTGATATTCTTGACAGCCATCATAACACCCATACCCAAATACTCGTTTGGTTTATTGTCACGCAACTGAACAGCTTCTGCTATCTTCTTAGCATCGGTAGACGGGACTCCGACTCTGAATAGACCGAGTTCAGTAACCATATCTACCTCCACAGTAGGCACGCCTGTAGCGTCAAATATTTGACGAGCTAGTAAAATTTTGATCGGCATAATAAAATATGATATTTTAAAATATATTAAATAAATAAGTAAACAGTAAAGAACAAAAAATAAAATAAAAAATTATACTGCTGACAGAAACGACTGACATGAGTCAGGGATTCATGCTTTTTTTTTAAATTTAATAACTGAAAAGCCAGTACTATTAGATTGGAAAAGCGACTGTCGGAAATACTGGATGCTGAGTACCATCCGTCTTTATAGCAATGCCAAATTTGGTAACCTAACATAAAAACATTATAACAGAAGTTGAAAATTTACTAAAAAACTAGTTAGGCATCTTGACGTTTAACTGCCTCTTATTTATCATATCTCCAAGGTACAATAAAAAAAGAGAAATAAACAGTCAAATCGCCAGATTAAAAATGTTTACACGTAAACACAATCGTTTAAATTAATAAAATACATATCTTTTAGTAGTATTTTGTGCTTCAACGTTCAATTTGCGATATAAAAACCAATAAATAGTTCTTTTTACAGAACTGTTAGACTATATTTTTTGTTTTTTTACTTATTTAAATATGTAGACATTGTGTTAACTTTTTTTCGAAACCAAAAATATAATTACAATGCAAACTGTCCCTCTATTGGGCTGTACACCACAGTGGCGGATTACGGATTAGTTACGAATAGACTTCACACACCTTTAAAAAAATAGAGTCTCTTAGGTCTGCAGATTTACTTACAATATTTTTCTTGACCGAAACAAGTAATAACTTGGTAATTACAATACATTAACTTACAAATTATTTATACAAAATTTGTTTTTAATTTTAAATTGTGATGCGTTAAGATTCGAGCCCCGGGATCCCCGTGCAAACCAAAAATATATTACTGTTTATTTAAAAGGCATTAAAGTTTTGAGATTAGTAGTAATATTTTCATAGATTTTCGCTGCCTATTAAACTAGGAAAATGGTATACGTTTATTTGATATTTACACCGAAAATAACATTTAAGCATAATACACCTAAGTTCTTATTTATTTTAACGTTGCGCTTCGGTTTGAAGAGTTCTAGCTGTAAAGCGAAACACGTGCGCAGTAATCTCTATGTAAATCCTACATTACACTTCGATAACGTGTTTTTATTAATTGAAAAAGAGATTATGTGGCACGCACTCGACGGGAGTTGCGTGCGTAGCGGTCCTTCCCTTCACCCTATAGCTGTGATAATATTTTTTAGCGCATAAAATAATTATGTCGCATCAAGTGTTTATCATATTGAGTTTATCTATCCGATAATTACTTTGTATTGCACATTTGTTTTATATATATAATGAACAATATGTTTTGTGCACACTACGTTCAATAAAAACAAATGTTATTTATTAAGTTTTTCGAACGTTTAATAAGACTAAAGAATTAAAGGGTGTCTGGTAGCTGCTTAGCAATAAGAAAGTCTTTTGTGACGTTTACTAAAACAATTTATATAGTTTAATTATGAGTGTTGCATTATTTTATATTCTCTGTGCAAAATAAAGTATTTGTATTGTATTGTAAACGACTCAATAACCCGTAAATATTTTTATTGCTACTGCATTCCCATAAATTCCCGTAATACAGCTTCTTTTAAGATGTTTAATATAATAATATCCCCATAACAGTCCCACTGCTGGCCTCGGGTCACCTCTTACAAATGTGAGGGCACAGTCTACTACGCTGGCCAAGTGCGTATTGGTAGACTTCACATACTTTAGAGAACTTAATGATGAACTCTGAACATTAAACTAAGCTAAAACGAATCTCTAAGATGTAGAAGAATGTTTAGAGATAGTTTAAGTAATATTTCATCATCATCATCATAACCCATAATTGTCCCGCTGATAAAAAATGAAATGAATCTTTAATGTTTAGAATAGATAGTTTTTATTTTCAACATCAGTATGAAGTACGGAAACAATTGTCAATATTGTGTTGACATCAATGTATACACCAATTGTCCTGTTCTTCAACATTTCGTTACTCCATTCTTTATTATTAGGGAGCACTTAAAGGGTGCCGAGAGCTTAATAGTGTTTTAATGCACTACTCCGCCTCACTGTTTACCGAGGGCAAATTCTCAATTTGCTTCGGGGATAAATTCGCGACGGGCCTCATTTTGTACCTTTGTTTACGCTGGGTCCCATATTATTACAAGTGCATCGTAGCTACATAAAGTTCAAGCACAGTGTTTATATGAGAAATAATTGTTAAGGGGCATATACCTTATGTTGAGATGCAAATTTATTTAAGATATTTCTCATGTAAGCGACTTTAATATTTTTTATGACAAATAAATGTATTATCCATAAATTCAAAAAAACTTGGATAAAAACTATAAACTATTGTAAAGGATCGGCCTGTACAGTTTTATTATCAGTAAACATTACTAAAACGAATAATTTACTAAACTTGTTACCTGTGGTGAGACATCCTACGCTATTACTTTTTGTAATTTATTGTACAATAGTTGAATTTTAAAGTAAGTACGTTTTAAAATCAATAATACAAAGTCTAAAACAAAGATTTTTTGCATTGAAACAAAATTGTAATTTCTACGAACATTCACTGTGACGTAAACAATTTTAAATAATTACTCTGGTGATTAAGAGGGCGGGTGGGAGCTGTGGGGAGAGATAAAATTGAAACAGCACGATGTCCCACGGAATAGAGCGTCACGCGATGCCACTGTATGCACCGTGAGAACAATGATTCCGACCCACCTGGACCACTACATATATATATTGTGCAATAAAATTGCGTCTATGATGCCTTTGGTGTTATGGACGTCCATGGGCGGCGTTGATCACTTACCATCAGGTAGAACGTCTGCTCGTTTGTCGGCCATTGACATAAAAAAGGCATCGTAGAGGCGTTGCCGGCCAATAAGAAAGTGGATTATCCGCTCTGTTTTATTTGTATGTCAACTCGTGCTGTGATCATTCGCATTATGATCCATATTCGACCTGACTGTTGATTCATCAGAATGTAGGTAGTCTGTGATCTTACAGTGTGCTGCCACCGTTCTTATAGTTCGTTCACTTGTAACGTCAGAACGAGTGTCAAACCGCTTGGCATGTCCAGCAGCTGAGTTGTTGCGGATTACGACGTGCCAACTTGCCAATGTGCTTGTACGTTGTGACTTGCTGTCATGTCATATGTGCTCCACTTTAATCCTGGTTCTCCACTTGCCATGCACATGTCACGACATGTATTGACAAAAGAGTGTGTTGAATGGGTACGTCGCGACGATAGACATTTATACGTCTGCTTATGTATTGTTTCTTTCTGTAAATTTGTTTCACCTCGACTCGTTTGTTGGCTATTGACGTAAAATAAAATTATAATGACCGTGAAAAAAATTTAATTAGTTAAATGCTATTACATTTTTCGGAGAGCCAGTAATATGCGAATCCCCCGCTTCCTTATTGGCCAGCAATGTGTCAGTGATGGCTTTATGTATCATGTTGTCCATGGACAAACCATCAGGTGGCATGTCTGCTCATTTTCCGGCCATTAACATCCCGAACGTTTGTTACTTTAATTGTTATTTTGTTAAATCACCTAATAATATAGCAATAAAATGCAAATTTCAAACATGCAAATTTCAAACATAATTTGAAATCGTGATGTGATTTTTTTTTAACATTCAACTATAGAGCTTAACATGTTCCACCGTCTTTTGTTCTGTTTCCAATTTGGAAGAATCGAAAGCTTCCGCCTTCGTGAACCAGGTCAGTGGGAGGCTTGTAAATCTGCCAAGTCATAGCCGAATATGAAAATTTTCAATGTGCATTAACGTGGAGTGCTGTTATAACTTTAATGTACTGAAGAGCTTAGTCATTTTGTAGGTAAGTTCTTTGCGGGTTTTCTGTTACATAAACCCGTAGAGGCATCACGTGACCTTGAGTGAACCGTTAGCGGCTCACGATAGTGTTAAAAAGTAAGAGTTTGGATAGTTCACAAAATCTGGACCGCACTTCGTCATGCTATTCCAGGGGGGAAACTAATTAGAATAATCTAATTTATCCAAGGAGAAGCAGCAAGTTGATGTACTGCTAACATAGTGTTCACTGAATCCTAGTGTGGGTGTGTAAGGGTTTTTTTTTACACATTCAACACAATCAACACTGATTGATGCAATTTGTATATGTATGTAACCAACATGAAATATTTTTAATCGATCACAGATGTATTCCTACTCGACGACTAACTGACAACGTTGTTTAAGATTTACTACATCATTAAACTGAATCATTGAAACCACCTTTTTCGTTATTGAATTAGATTTTAGTTATAGTAAAGCCAAACCGTCTTACATCTCTACCTCCTATTATTTTGCAGAAACGATAATAATTTAGTTGTTAAACTTAAATGTTCATTAAAAAGGTAACATATACTGCGAGAAAACCATTGAACCGTTATAATTTTCATGAAAATTGGGACCATATAATGGACATTGTCACAGATATATTAATGGTTAAATTAAAAATATTAGTTAACCAAAGGTTAACGACACCGCACCGTCGATGGGATTTGAAATAATGAAAACGCCGGCGTCAACCTTTCAGCCACATTACTGGCAACGTGAGCTGTTGCGAAATCTAAATATTATCGTTCAGAAACCGTTAATAAGTCGTAAACAGTCGCGTGTTCAGGGACGCGCATTGATAATACCGTACACCTCGTTTAAAAGTCGAATTTAAAGGTTGCTTTCCAGAACAAATAACATTTACAAATTCATTCCACACATTTAAATAACGCTTCAATTTCTTCCCCATGCAGTTTTGTAACGTTTCGCTCTTAACCTTTGCGAGCAAGACAACGCGAAAGGTTAAGAAATGCGATTTATTAACTAGTTCGGTTAACATAAAGGGACGAAAAAACTGTTAGTGTAGCAACGCGGTTTCACAAAGGTGATTCGCGACTAACTCGCAACGGGATATTGCGACACACATTTTTGCAACTCTAACTCCATTTTGCAACGCTTAGACGAATGCAACTTTTCTGTTACTGACGTGAAGTCGTTTCGTTGTTTCAGAATCAATTGGAAGTGTCGTGCGGACCGGAATTCGTCCGCCGAAACATGGTCGCCGAGTTCATACTGAATCAGCAGCAGCTGATGAGTGCGGGGGCAGGAGCGGGCCTAGGCCCTGCGCCGCCTCCCGCTCGGGTGCCACCGCCGCCCCGCGCGCGGCTCTCCGTGTCCCCTCATTTCCCACTCGATCAGCCGCCCCACCCTGTTGGCTCTCCGTCAGACGACTACAACTCCTATGACTTCAACAAGCGCAAAGATTTCTTCGGCCAACGCAAGCAGCGCGAGTTCATCCCCGACAGCAAGAAAGACGATGGCTACTGGGACCGCCGCCGACGCAACAACGAGGCTGCTAAACGTTCCCGTGAAAAGCGTCGCTTCAACGACATGGTCCTAGAACAGCGTGTCGTTGAGCTCTCCAAGGAGAACCACGTATTGAAAGCGCAGCTCGACGCCATTAAGGAGAAATACGGGATCTGCGGCGAGACCCTCATCAGCATTGACCAGGTGCTCGCTACGCTGCCCACATGCGATCAAGTATTGTGCGCCACCAAGAGGAGTAAGCTCTCGGGTTCAGCTCTGTTCCCGCCCGCGCCTCCTCCACCCCCACCGGCACCGCCGTCTTCCCCGCCATCGCCGCCACCGCAACGCGCGCCAGAGCCCTACCAGGAGAGGCTTCCTCCTCCTGAGGCTTACTACCCCCACCCTGGTCACTACGAACAGCCTGGCTCGGTTCTCAATCTCTCCAGGACCCGACGTGCTCCTTCACCCTACGAGCTCTCCTCACTGTCCGGCTCCGGAGACGAGACTGCCGAACAGTACGCCCCAGAGAACAACTGCCTGCCCCTCAAGCTCCGCCACAAATCACATCTCGGGGACAAGGATGTCGCCAGAGCGTTGCTCTCCCTCCAGCACATCAAGCAGGAGCCGGGCCCCCGCTCCTCCCCATCGTGGGACGGCGAGGGTTCGAGTGACGAGAGGGACTCTGGGATCTCCCTGGGCGTAGAATACAGGCCGCAGCGAGGAGAGGAGAGGCTCGCGGAGGAGGAAGATGCGCATCTTAAAGCTGAGCTGGCGCGGCTCGCCACCGAGGTGGCTACGCTCAAGAACATGATGCATCAGAACAAAGCGCGCGCGCACGAGCACTGAGCGACCCCGCCTGCGCCCCGCGCCCGCGCCCCTCGCCCCGGCCCCTGCGCCCCGCGCTGCGCCTGGACCGCGCCGCGCTAGCTCGCGCCGACCCGCGACGGGTCACCCTGTTTCGCGATCATGTCGATGTTTCGTACAAACTGTCTCAACCTGCCCCCTCCCTAGTAGTCGAAGTTACCACGTTGTAAAAAGATGAAGTTATATATTTGTATGATATTGTGCAGCTGTACGCGGCTAAGTCGCAACGCCTATTTGTAATCCTTCCTAGTAGTTGTATCGGTGATTTTGTATCGTTCCGTAGGGTAGAGGTCTGCGATCCGCACGTCCGCACCCTGGAGTTCGATGAGACTTATTACGGTTTACAGACTTTTCGAGCAGATAAAACTTATCTACTCAGTGATAGATTTAAAAAAATGCATTTTTAGTGGTGAGCTATGTCTAATGTATATGTAATATAAGTAAGTGAAGTAGATCTGTTTCATCTATTCGAAGATTCGTTGGTGGAAATCGATGGCTAAAGACTACGTTTCTAAGTTGTAGGTTAAGTAGGTGTAAGTAATGTAAGTCCATTGTAGATGATTATTTATAAAATTGATGTATAGTCCATCTCATTCGGAATGCCCGTTAGTTCCAAACCAAAAAAAAAATTGTAAATTAAAAATAGAACCTTTGTATTATAGCTGTCATGAAATCGCAAAGTAATGTTAAGAGCCACAAAATCCTATTGTAGTGCAGAGCGTAACGGATACCAGTGCCTTTGTCAATACATACCTACCTTATATACCTACCTATGTAACATAGCAACTTAAAGTAATATTTTTGTACTTCTTTAGAAATAAATTGGCGATTTCATAAAATCGATACGTTTAATGTAATCCGCATCCTCTACCTCGTGTTACCGCTCAGCGATTAGATCGCAATATGACTAGTGCACAATGGGCCATCATGGGCCAGTGTGGACCACATATTAATTTGACGTGTGGCGTTTCATTTCATCTCGTTGCATCTCAGTAGAGTTAACACCTGGTTGGGATTGGTAGTCCTAAAGGCTAGATCGAAAGTATTCGATTGTATTGTAAGTTGTACTCCTATATTGCCCAAAGGGCATGTGATTGACTGAAGGAGTTATATACTAAGTATTATTTATTCGGACCGCGAAAGAGGATTTTACAATTTATTAACTTTGTATAAGAAACCTATACGATATGAATAAATTGTGTACATTACATGTGATATTGAATTTTATTTCCTAATCCATTGCATTTGCTAAACAAAGTTATACTTGGTCGACTTAGCTGAACAGCTAAGTACAAAAGATTGACACACTTCACCAGATCTCCTAAACTATAAAGCTGGTATTTGGTGTTGCCATGAGCGAAGGTGACCACTTACCATCACGTGGCTGGTCTGCTCGTTTATCAGCTAATTCCATTTAAGAAAAACTGGTGGACCTTTAATTGGTCTTAATTACTCCTTTGTGAGACTTGAGCCCAGCACTGGGACAATTACGGAATGATGATGACGATGACTCCTTGCGTGAAGTACACGTTCACTAAAAACTAATTTTATGAAAATCCAATCCCAATTCGATTCTGCGCTTACCATCACATATAAAAGATGCCTCCAAAATCTGAGAGCATTTTTATTTATAAACACATTACATTATTTAATAAAATCTTATTGTAAGAAAGTATAAGTTAATGCTTTACTCGTAGTCAAGGTTTGGAATCGTATTCCACCTGATGGTAAGTGGAAATTAGTAAAAGCCTATTTATTAATGACTTGCAGACGCCTACATTATAATCGGACGGGAACACCGACGCGGGCAAGCCATTCCAGTTCTTGGTTATATACACATGCTAATAGTTAAATCTTGTCTTGAAGTTATTCGGTATACTACATTTGATTATTCATTATTCAATAATGAATACTGGTATCCAAAAATAGCTATTTTCAGCAAGACGAAAAACTGCTGAAATTTCAAACATCTGAAACTGAACTGTACATGATGTAATTACGCGGGACTTTGCGTCCAGGGCTGGCTATTTTTATTACAACATAATATTATATCTAATAAAATGTATATAAAAACTACATTCTTTAATTTGATTATCACAACCCATTATTAAGTACTATGTGGATTCCCCGCTTTCTTATTGGCCGGCAACGCCTCCACGATGCCTTTGATGTTATGGACCTCCATGGGCGGCGGTGACCGCTTACAATCAAATTGCACGACAACT
>DWLW01000075.1:0-10954 GCA_018251875.1 Lychnuchoides ozias
AACTTCGTTGGCACCCTGACGAAGCAATAAACCAGGTTAAAAAGAACCGCGAGCTAGGTAACGGTGGCGTTGCATCCCTGCTTGAGCTATAATTTATGTATATATTTTTTTATAAGTATAAGTTATATCTGCCTTTTGTACTGCGTCCGTTGTATGATGTTAAACTTTTTTTGTATGTACAATAAAGTGCATTCTATCTCTCTGATCTAGGCACAATAAGTATCAAAAGTTTATCAAATTCCTCCTGTTGCGTGATTGTACCACCCATTTTAATTGCATTTGCGATCATTTGTTTTAATTTAGTGTTTATTACTATTAGTGATAAAAGCCATGAGACAGACGACCCCGTAGCCCAGTTGGTAGGTACCCTTCCGGCCGAGGAAGGAGTCCCGGGTTCGATTCCCTGCTGGGGCGAAACTTTTTTATGTGACAGATAAATGTTGCGTGTGAGTGTATAAGAAAAAAAAATGTCATATTCAATGTTTTACTTTACATGATTAAAATTTGTAAAAATCGCGAGAAATATCTAATTATCTCACATCGAATAACGTTGCGCGGCGTATGGCCGACGTGAGGCGAACTTAACTCAATCTCGCTGCATATGACCATGGCATAAAGGGGTCGATTTAAAATGGGGAGCGAGCAGGAGTATTCCCGTCAGTCGCAGGTGATAACTGGATCGAGTAATTAGAAACTGACGCGGTAGTTAATAAGTGAGCTAAGTTTGACACGCGCACCAGACGCTCTGAACTCATTAACACTCCTGTGGGTATAAGTACAATTTATATAAAAACAATAATTTGCGAAACCCCCGCTTTGTTATTGGGCGGTACCGCGTCCAATCCTTTGGTGTTATATGTCCATTGACGACGATGACGTTTAGGTTTTCCCAGGTTACTGAATAAACTTCAAAGATTGAACACAAATGTCTAAGTTATACATGAAGCCCGTACATTGAAATATTACGAGATTAAGAGGAAACGTATATGACTTTTTTTATAAGTTATAATACAATGCTTGTTTACTATCCCACCTGATACAAGGTATTTTATAATTTCTACCTTTGTAAGATAAACAGTTCAATAAAATTAATATTTCATCAACAAAGCCCTAAAAGGCATTGTTTGTTCACAGCTGAAGCATGTCCATGCGGTCCCAAGTTAATTAGAAGTGTAATGCCGAGTCCGGCTGCGGTTTTAATAATATTCACTTGCCTCCTGTCGATTGATACGGGTTGTGCCCAGACTTCGGGCTTTGAATAGTTTCATACTAATTATTGAATAGCGAATAATTTCAACAATGTAATATTAAAATTTAACTAAACATTGGCACCGTCATAATAATGTTATGTTTGTATATAGTTTGCTTATTAATTTGTAAAGACTAGCACACTGTTTTTTTTAAATGTTATAAGTGAAGTCAAGTCGACTTGACTTATAACATCGTCGCTCGAGCGACGGCAATTCCATCTGATAGTACGTGGCAATGTAGTCTTGGGGGATAAAGCACACTAACTTAGTAGCAGCCTATTCACTCATGAATTGAAGACGCCCTAATTAATTCCTTTCATTATGTGAGAAGCCAAGTGCGGGTAGGCAGACTTCATAAACCATTAAAAACGTTATGGACTACTCTTAGGTAACTAGATTCCCTAACAAAATTTTCTACACCGAAGCATGTGGCTAATAATTTCTATTAGACATTATATTATAATAAAAAATAAAAAAAAGTAATTCGACTGTCCCTACGTATAATATCGAAAAGCAAAACTACGACTTTACAGTCAAGCACTTCGAAGTTCCTTTTGTGCGCAGAATTGACATTTTTGGAGCTAACTGCAGTAAATTTGAGATATTCGTCAAAGTTGTATTAATACAATTCTCCAGATGCACAAAATGAGCTTCGAAGTGCTCTCCTATAAAGTAGTAGTTTTATATTTCGATTTTATACGTAGGGACAGTCAATTTGCAGAATTGAAACCCGGACCCTCCATGAAGGAGCACGACTTTCAAACCACGGCTGCCATTTGATCGCAGTTCGCAAGTTAGTTCGCTCGTATAAACATATACACAGGAGCCAGCCCTTTGTCCGTTAAAGCACAGCATAAATTGTAGTGGGTAGTCGTCCACCCAAATTACATAGCTAAGCAAACTGTGTCCGTTAGTTTCGTTTCGTTAGTTGCGGTGGGTACAGAAAGCAATTTTGGAAGTATATTATTGAATTGTTCGGTGAAGGAAAGTAAATTTTAATAGGCACATAACTCTGAAAAATTAGAGCTGCGTGCGTGATTCGAACTCAGGATCCACGGTGTGACAGACCGACGTTCAAACCACTAGGCTATCATGAAAAAATGTACATCACAGCATTACTTTACGTGTATAGATAACGTTAGATGAATTATTATATCAATATGTAATGTACACTTTATTTAATTCAAATTTAACATTGACATTCTTATGTGTAAGCACGAAAAGTAAAAGAAGTACGCAGTTACTTATTACAAACGTACCTAATAATATATGAATAATAACTGTGTCTATGTAAATAAAATAAACATTAATATATTAATAATAATTGAGTCACCCACATTATCAACGATGTAAAACGAAAAAAAATCATTGAAATAAAATGTTTCGATATCCACGAGACTCAAAAGCAAAATCGCTGCAAAGAATTTGATGTTTAGGATATGACAGCCTTGTTAGACGCACTTGAAAGATCTGAATTCGGGCCCTCTCCGGGCCGCAGCTAGCGCCGCCCACTCGAAAAGTTAATAATTCGAAGCCCGCGCTGTAGCTCTTGACAGTTTCCATTCATATTCATATTTATTTCGTTTCACCTATTCGCTTTGCAAATTTAAATCCTTAATTTTAACAAGACACGCGGCATAACTTATATCCAAGTCGTCATTCAGACAAATTGTTCGACGGCGCGGAAACGGAGCCACATTGTACTTTAATTCGGTCTTGAATGAACGAATTCTAAGCATTACGATTATTATTATACAGAATTTAATATTCATGTAAATCAGGGCACGATGAACGGATTGTGTTGTGTAAAATGAATATAAAATACACCTCGTGAACTTATTATGTAAATTATTATATTCGAATTTGTGCCTATGTAAATTATATATACAATGTTTTGGGAAAGTTATTCTCGATTCCAATAAATATGTTACAAAATTATTATCATCATATCATTATTAATATTACCAGTAGTAGGAACATAAATTACACACGCCGGACTGACAGAAAATGCCATTAGGCATTAAGTTGACCCTTTTATTCGCTCATGTTCATACGTGAGCGACATCATACATCATACATGTTACCTCATGGTGACAACACAACTTAAAAAAAGAAGTAAGCATATTGTTAAAATACCTCCATGATTTAGTTCAATTCAAAACATTGAAATTCATTAGATATAAATATTGAATTTGAATGATTACTCATAGACAATGTTACATTTACCCGACGTGCATTGTGTTTATAAATTATCAGTTCTTTTTTTAATTCTTTCAAATTCCCGTTTGAACGTCAGTCGTCGTCGAACAGTCAGTCGACTGATAGATTAGGCCTTTGTTCCATTACTTCGTTTAGTGTTAAAGAAATTAATAAATAATATTGTCAAACCCTTTAAGAAACATTAGTCTTACAAAATATAAACATTTGTTTCTAGCTAATAGCAGTTGTATTGACATATAGATAAATGTGTGTCATCATCATCATCATTATCATCATCATCATCATCATCATCATCACAATCCATAATTGTCCCACTACTGGGCTCGGATCTCCTCTTATAATGTGAGGGTGTATACCACACCCCACCACGCTGCCAAGTACGAGTTAGTACACTTCACATAATTTCGAAAACATTATGGAGAACGGTTTTCTCACGATGTTTTCCTTCACCGAATCAAGTGATAATTTATTTCCAATGCGTACATTACTTTCAAAATTAGGTGCGTACAGGTTTGAATTTTGAATTATACTATCACTGCTCAGTAGTAATATTTAATGTATGGCAATCCGAAGCCGGGACTCGAAGACACTAGACCAAATCCTAAAACTCAACCTCAGTTAAATAAGTTACAGTAATATCAGGCTTAAAAATTATAACCTTGCTCTAAACAAAATGCTAACCTCTCATTGTTGCGACTGCTTAACGTAATATGTTGAAACAAAAAAGAAAAACCATGCAGTTCAAGTAACAAAGGGCACGGAGTAACAGTCTGTGGAGATAAAAAATAAAAAATAAAATTATATACACCTATAAAAAATTTATATATTTTATGGTGGTATGGTTTTTTAACCTGCCTGGCTTCCTTACGTGGCTTACCCTTCTTCTAGAGCTAACCGTGAAATGTGTCAAACGTGTTTCGGTTGTAGTGTCGGAGATCCGGTATGCGGATTACCCGGGTTTTTATTGTCCAGCAACGCGTCGATGATGCCTTTGTATTAAGGACGTCCATGGGCGGCGTTGATCGCTATCCATCAGGCGGAACGCCTGCTCGTTTGTCGACTACTGACATTTTTAAATCTAATCGTCTTAATCAATTACTAAGGAATTTTATTAAATATTCAAACATAAAGTAAAATTACATTAATTAATACATGAATTACATGAATAATCATTGCTGTATAATCATCTGTAACTTATTTATACTAAACCTTACTGTGTTAAACACAGCTCACCATAGACAAAAAAATCTGAAATCATTAAAAAAACATAGTTTCTGAACGTACGATACCAGCAAACAGTGACGTATGTATTTAACAACTCCCTTAACCCTTTCAATTCGAAACCCTCCTACATTCACGGTTCACGGTCTGGCGAACCCCCATAGATGATTAAATTAGGGGGTCCCGAGTCTCGGTTAAATTTTTCAATGGTTTTGTCTCGAGTGCTTTTAACAGATCATGGATTCAGTGGTTCTAGAGATATAATTAATTGTATTTGCATAATAGGGATGATTGTTGTTTGGCGAATCTTGAGGATTGTGATAGCATTTTTTTTGTACCATTACCCCGTATAGCTGTTAAAACTAATCAACAAACGGGCCATTTGTTGTTTAGTAATTCTGAACTTTAAACTATACTTATTTATTTATATTGATTATTGTAACTTACTGATAGCTAGTAAAATAGGTAAGGATCCATGCATACATCATGCATGAGTACAACCTTAGTTAAATTGAGATGAAAATAAATAGTTTTTTTTTAACTTTAAGTTAGCGTTGATCACAACTACACCTCATGGTAAGTGGAGATGCAGTCTAAGTCTAATAATGTAACTGTGACTCTAATAGTCACTAATTGTCTGATAACTCCGGATGTGATTGGGCAATCGTATTCATAATTTAAGAGTATTGATCTAACTACATCGAGGCATTGATTGTCCAATAGTTTAAATACAGCCCTATGTTTAGTTGGTCGGACTTCAAATTCGGAACTTTTAAGTTTTCTTAATGATGTGCATTAAAAATGAATTATTATGACTACCGTGATAACCTCGTAGCCCAGTTGATGACTGTCAAGCCTATGTCTGTCAAGCGAAGGGTCCCGGGTTCGATTTCCGGCTGGTAAACCTTTGTGTGACAGATAAGGGTTTGTTCTCCGGACGTGGGTGTTTGTGATGTTTAATTTGAGACAATACCACCCGCGATACAGGGTTTCCTAATGCGGGGTGTGAGTATAAAAACGAATAAAAAAAAAAATTCATTAATAATTAGTAATAACAATTGTTGTTGCTACCGGTCAAGAAAAATATCTTGAAGAAATATACCCGATATTACTCTTTAAGGTTTAATTAATTATCTACATAACAATGGGTGTACCGAATGCTCAGCCATATAATCTGTCAGTTATTATAATAAAGAAAACATAAGCAGAAACGTATCCATATTCAAATTTGTTCTAGTATGATCTCAACGCGTGTGAACTGCCGGCTCTGTCTAAGTTACAAGACTGAGGGACTTTGTTAAAGTGGGCGTTCCAGACCTTTATGGGGTAATACAAAACCATAACACTGGAGAATTTTGAGTCGGTTTAAATTGCTGCGTACCTGATCAAGAAAGTATCATATCATATCTCTGTATCATAGTAATATTTAAAATTAAAAATAAACACAAAATTAATTTCGTTGGATAACATAAGATAAACACAATATATTCCTTTACTTTGTCGGTATCAACATAGTAACTGAATTTATATAACGTTTCAAACATTTTTACCTCCTCTGATTTGCATTCTAATACTGAAATTGAGGGGAAGGCAGAAAACTCGGCAGTCTTATTAGTCGTGATGATGATGATATAATGATGATAATTGGTGAACTCGACATAACATCCGCAGTAGTAAGACAAGTTAATAATGAGAGAGATTACAGGAGTCAAGAGATCAGTATTTATTGTATTTTAATGTATTAATCACGACATTTTAATTAACAGATTATTTAACAGAGAACACACAACACACATGATTTCGTTAAACAGTGCTTAATTTAAGGTTTGGCGTTTTAAGTTAACAATAACAAACCCTAAATATTTGTTAAATTTATTGTTTGTATAGATTGACAATTTAATTAATAATTATTTGTTTATTTTTTTATTCAATCCAGGGTTCACTTATTCGGGCTTACCTGCGACCAGCCAGTGAAAAGCAGAACTCGTGATTAGACAAATTCGCATATAGTTAAAATACATACATTGTGGTTCGTTGCATATTTATATCTTGGTAAAATCACTGTTTTGAAATAAATCATTCTAATATACTCAGAAAATATGATATTTAAAGTAGATTCTTACCGATTTAATTCACGAACGTCTCCATAAACGAGCGCGAATGTTCCCAAACTTTGTCTTAATAATTAACTACACTGGACCCTAAAGGGGTCATTTTCTATTGTATTTGACTAAAAAAATCACTACACTATTAGGTAAGGTAAAACAAGGGTGTATAATTCACTATAATGCAGTTTTTAATACAGCAAGCGGTTTTTGATTCACTATTTTGTTTTAGGAAATACGGAGCGGTGGCTGGCTGTACAGCCGAGCGGCGGCGTTGATTTGAACCGAGAAAAGTTGTTTGTTGTCGCATAGCGCATGCGCGAGACCCGTGGACACCTTTCTCACGTTTCCAGCTATGCAACACAGTGTTCTCATACATAGAGATATACCTTACAATACGCGGTGCTGGCTCAGGGATTTTCAGTGTCGTTCCGTGTCATCTTTTCAAATCGTGGTCCGTGGAAGCTAAGCGCTATTGGAATTACAACTCTGTGTAAATATGTTTTAGTGTTATATTTAATTAAATATTTATGATCGGATTTTACGACGCGAAGCTGTAACAAATGCAAGGGTAGCCCCGATTCCATTTGAATGAAACGCGCCGTTGAATAATTTCTTATGATTTTTCATATTTCAATATCAACGACGTAAGTACTGCGAAAGAATATTGTGTGAAAAATACGGTGTGAGAGATAATACTTAGGTGTATGTACATGTGTCGTCAAGATGCGACATTGAGTAAATTTTTTTTTTTTATGCCCTAAGCAGGCAAACGAGCTGACGGGTCACCTGATGTTAAGTGAACACCGCCGCCCATCGACATTAACACCAGGGGTGCCACCAACGCATTGCTGGCTGTGAATGAAGCGATTGACCCGCTTCTTGAAGGACCCCATGTCATAGCACTGCGAGAACACCAAAGCAGGCAGTTCGTTCCACAGTGCGAGGTACAAAATTACGTGAAAACCGAACTGTATTAATTTAATATGGTGTTTTACAATAATATCCCAAGTCGTTTTAATTATCGGGTAACGATAAAAGAATATGTGAAACCGGTAAAAAATTAGCAGGCAATCAAAACTAGTCGTAGCATAGATTTTAATTAACATTATCAAAGTTTAAATGTATTTAAGGAGGATTTTCAATTCAATATTATAACCATATGTAGCCCACACCGGCCGGATCGGTAAATAAACATTGATGGAAAAATAACAGTGTTCCTTTTGTCTCATAATCATGCTGTCCGCGGCTGTCAAGTGCCCAATTTTTTTTTTTTAAGTTTGTTGAAAAATTTACTAATAAATAGATCTACGACATAAACTATACTCTCCTTGGAACAGTTAGATCAAAATTCAGAATAAGAATTTTTGATAGCATCGTATTTATCATTGCGAAATATTCGATGCAGTTGTTGCAATCTAAATGTCATATTTATCTGAAGCTGGTCCATGAAATCTAAATATTATCTACTTAATGTACTGTACGGTGGAAAACAATGTTTGCTATCTTTATTATTGTTAATGCCATGACACCAGCTACCGCAGAGGTACCTCGATCTCATCAGAGCTCGCTTTGGCACGCTTTCGGCAGCCGTTACATCACCCTGACGTCAAACTATCAAAAGATGAAACTTCGGCCTTATCTCGTTAGAAAAACCAGGATTACACATCGATGGAAATGCATCGGCTAGAGCGATAGAACATTGAGATAAACATATTCAATACAGCGGAGTCAATACACTTGCAACCTTGCAATGCTCTTTACGACTCGTGTCAGATAAAGACATAGGGCATAAAAACATTACAATTTTATATGCGCGTACCAGCAAAAATACAAAGGTCTTTGATTTCTACACCTATCGTGAAACGTGATTCTCGAACGACACTTTACCCGGTATAGGTACCGGCTTTATCAAATGGCGTGTGTTGAGTTTCATAAATAACAATTGTTTTAAATGCTACCGATATGAAAGTTTATCGACGCGAAGATATTATCTGCCTTAATGTATCACGACAGGTGTTATTTATGCATTACCTACATTATTTGTGAACTTACACAAGTTAAGTCCTCGTTATACTTAAATAAGAAAACAGCTCATGTTTTCTGTGCTTCATTTCACTCAAATTAATGTCGCACAATAAATTTATCACATCTCTTGATTCAATTACCGATAGTCCAGGAAAATGATTAATGAGGACACCGTTTATTTTTTTACCAGATACATTATAAATAAATTTAAAGATGTAAACTATAAACTTGACAGGAATGTTATGAGACAATTGTAGCGCATCGAGTGGAGCGATTTCGTGCAAAATCAAAAGTGACGAGTGCGCATCGGGACCATATTTCGGACGTTGGTCATCAAAATATTTGATCGAAATTACGATGTACGGTTTGTATAGAATAAGGTTTGCGGATCGAGCATCGATTTTTGAGTGCGTCGCGATCGCGCCGAACACGCGACGTTTGCGGGCTGCGTCGCTTGTCGGACTGGCGCGCCGCGGCCCCGCTCCTACCCCGCTCCGCCATCGTTTGTTTTGCTGTATTTTCGTTGTTAATCATTCTCCTTGACCTTGTGCGACGTGGAGTGGTCCACTGCACACGACTGCGCACCCCTCACCCTGCGGTCCGCCCGCGTTGCCTGTCGCGTCGCATCACACGTGCTTCTCTTCAAACTGCAGTGCTTTACTTTGGACACACTTTCGATCTTCTACCATGAGCAAGATAGATTAATGGTAATGTGTCATACAATACAATGTTATGAGTAGACGATATGTTTTGATAAAACTGGTGGATGGAATTTCAAGACATCGTCGCCCTGCTAACTACGTTTGTACGTTAAGCTTTCGCATTTCGCATGAACTAACAATTTTGGCAGAACTTGTACTTTGATTATCGTAACGACTTCATCATAAACTTTACAGTATTCCGTATACATCTAAAGTATATGCTAAATATATACAGTATTCTACCAAGCTACACAATGTAGGAGAAACATTTTACATCACAGTTAAAAAAGGTAATCTTGAAGAAACCCAGCGAATAAGCAAGCAGCTTCTAGCTTCTTTACTAGAGCCTCAACATTTCCACGATTTCGTTCTCAAGTCATTAAAAAAATATATACCTATCTACATAACGCAGATGTCATTTTTATCTTAGGTATAATAGTCATAGGTGTTTGTTTAGAGTGAACTAATAACTTGCTAATGCTGCGACTAGTGTCCCTAGCAGCACTGTTTTCTAGCCCCTGCTGAGATGTTGTATGGGAGTTAAGGATTAAGCAGTTAAGGACTCCCCACTCATAAAATGATATTACACACAATTATAATAATGCATGGTGATTTTCTAGTATTAAAAACTAAGATAGGTTTTTATAAAGTTTTCTATAGGTACGACCTTTGTAGAGATACACAGCGAAGTATTCTGGTTTCTTGGTCCATATTACCCAATGACCTGTACAGACATAGTGAGATCCCTATTAGCAGCAATCGTGTTGAGTAACTAAAAATGCAGTGGACAAGTTCGGTAATCAGTATTGAGTAGCAACTTAAGTGAATTAAATATTACTCGTTGGTCTTAACGACGATTGATAATTGAAAATTTGTAATACAATATGGCTTCTCAATACGTTTATAGCAATATTGTTTTCATAAAAACGAATTATGGTATTTCCATCCAGAAAAGTGATCCATGTAACATCTTTATAGACTATTATTAGTCTAACAAGAAGAAGGTATAATTTGGTTGCGTCTTCGTACTGTCTGTACAGAAAACTTTTATGTGGATCGGTGTACGTTTTTACTATAAAGTTCCAATATTGATAACACTTTATAGGTAAAGGATGTATAGGCAAATACATAAATACCAAAGACGCCTGTAATTTATAGAGCCGCGATCAATTAAGCGCAGATAAAAAATATCTCTGTAATTATTATAGATTGATTTCAAAGATATGATGTTCTTTTGTCGTACCTTCTCCTCAATGACAAAGCAGCTATTCGAAACAGTAGCAAAAAAAAAAATTACGTGAATAAGTGTATTGAAAGTGTAACAAACAAACTTACATTCGCATTTATAATATCTCAACTTCTCTTCATCACCAAAGGTTGACTGGTAGAGAATGCCATCAGGCATTAAGTCCTCCCATTGTAACTACCA
>DWLW01000076.1:0-10952 GCA_018251875.1 Lychnuchoides ozias
AATCACACAAACATACACACCACAAATAACAAACTTCCCCATTCCCATTCCCCACAAAGAATCCAGGAAAGAATTCGTTCCTTAATTCAATTCCACCCAATAATAGCCTCAAAGTAAATACATTTTACCGTTCATCAAAATCCTTTAACCCGAGGTAAACTGTGACAAGAGTTTGGGTTCAAAAATTGGAACCGTAAGCTATAAAGGTAACCTTAATGTGATGATTAACAAAAGGGTTGACGTCGTTAAATCTTAATTAACGTGGTAGCGAGGCAGTCATTAAAATCATGACGTCAGCGGATAGCCCTTCCAGCGCTTAACACTGCTACATTAACTTTCAGTTAAAATTTACGCCAGTTTGGGCGTTTGAATCAAATACAATTATAGTTTATACCATAGAAAAAAAAACAATGGAAACCTGTTGCATTCAGACATCCCAGGACACATCGGTGTGTTAGCAATTAGTAGGAGTTTAGACTCCTAGACTTAGGTCTAGTCACACAAAATTCAGGCGTCGAAAAACTTACCGTCATCGAAATATTTTTGTAAATAAGCAAACCAGTACATACGTTGCAAAAGTGTTTTTAACAACAGTTTGTTACGTATTTAACATTAACAGTAACAGTGATTAGATTATTTGCCTGTAGAGAACCAAACACAATATATACCTAACGTACATTAACGTTTTAACGTTACTTTGCTTTTGTTCGGTTGGTTAAGAATGTTAATCGGGTAAAGGCACGTTCCGTAGAGCAGGTAGAGGCGTAGAATGAGGGTGTACAATCTGATAGGCGAATGATTAGCATAACGCAACATCGCATCATAGCGTGGGGTCTCTGGCTGCCCGCTACTCCCGAATACGGCTATGCGCGGTAATTCTGTTATCTCACAAATCAAACCCACAACAAATTCCGCTGTGCGGCTCTTATAATGTTAAATACTATAATTAATTTAACCTTTAGAAATATTTTGTATACCATTAATCGTATTGCTATTTGTGCTTACTTTGTGTATCACAGCGCAGAAAGATACGACGTTCAGCTCAAATACTTGCGATTTACTTCGTCATTCGTTACGCGTACCGTACCACAAAAGACCGGAATGGCTTGCCCGCGTCGGGTTTCCCGTCCGTTTATAATGTGAGCGTCTTCGAGTCGAGAGACAATAGACAATTACTAAATTAGTGCGCTTTACCACATAACACTATATCTCCATTTACCATAAGGTGGAATTATACTCAAGCATTGACTTATATCGTAAAAAAACGATAAAAAAATATAAAGTAATTGTCAAAAAATGTTTTTTGTAACATCTTCGTCACCCACTCTCCTAGTGGCTATACACAGTTCAGTTGCTAATCTTTCTATTGAGAACCTGGATATTCGGTGCGTACATAAAATTTATAGGTATATTCCAGAACACCATCATAGAGAGTTCAAAGCCAATCTGGCGAAGAGCCATTAACGTTTATAGCCCTACAGCGAAACTATGTCTTTTATGATTCTTTTGATCGATATCGAAAGTAAATTGTTTTGGTCCTCGCAATTGTTAACACTCACGTCATCGCGGCGTTTTAAAGTTACTATTCACAACCCGTCCATTATTATGGTAATTTTTAAACGCAACAGACATCATTAACTCCATATGCAACGTCATTAAGATAATTAATTTCTAAACTAATGAAACCGTAACGGAAGCAGAATGCGGGTTTAAAATGTATATGTTTTATTTAATGCAGGTATATTTCGATCTTAATATTACGTACTTTTTTAGAATTATTGTCTTCAAGGTATTGCATGCAAGGTGAATAGACTTTTTAGTCTATTTACTCAGTTATTATTATGGGTATATGAGTACATTATATGCTAGGAAATAGATATGTTATGTCTCGCGGAATAGGAGATAAAAGTTGGTAAAGAAATTCGTTGCTAGGTTACTATTACTAGATATGATTTATAAAACACTATTTCGTAGAAAATAAAATAAGGAAAGTTATGATGATAGGTATTTGAAGTTATTATGATATTTCAGTTATATGGATAATTCTAATTAATGAGGAAACTTTAAGAGCATGGAGTATTTATTAGTATTTTTATTATTATTTTTATTTCTATCTTTACCTGATCGACAGTAGTAAAAATGTTTACGTGCGTCGGTGGTTCGGAGGGCACGTATAATCTATATTTTTTTTACGTAATTTTTTTTTTTTTACTGAAAATTTGATAATCATCTGTCTCTTGATGTTATGTTTCTTATATCTGTTCAGAGTAATGTCTGTTGATTGTCGTCGTTTTAAATACGCTTACACACACACACACACACACACACACTCACACACTCACACACCCGCACTAGGAATTCCTGTATCGCAGGTGGTATGGACAACCATAAATTAAACATCACAAACACCCACGACCCGAGAACAAATAATTATCTATCACATAAAGTCTGCCCCGGCCGGGAATCGAACCCGATACCCCTCGCTCAGCAGGCAGCGTGGTGAGAGGAGACCCGGTCCAGCAGTGGGACAATTATGGGTTAAATGTTATGTATGCTGAGTGTGCTCCTTTTGTTGTGGTAATTAGCAAGATAAATAAGTTCCATTCTAACTACGAAGTGCTATTTTGCTATGAAGTACAGAAACAGTGGGACAATCACATGGACATCATTTGGTTTGCATTACAGATTATGTAAAGACCGCGACAGCCCGCTATCATTGATGTCAGATTTCCAGGCGACCGTCAACAATGTCAAATTGAGGTGAGGATAGTTTATTTATTATGTAGGTGTAACAGACGTGCATGATCAGACCTGGCGGACAGTGGGCGATGCCTCCTTTAAACATAATCACACTTTTATTCTAGTTGTGTAGTTCTGCTGATTAAGTTGTGATCCTCTTGACCAGTATGTACCGACTTGTCGTTTGAGAGACATCAAGTGCGCTGTTTTAATATGTATGTTAGGCCTAATATACCTTTTTTGTTACCGGGGTAGAAATCTTCAAAAGATACCCGATTTCGGGCTATGTGTGATTTCTCCCCATTAAAACTCGCGAAGGCGCTAGGATCTTTGGCGAACTCTTGGGTGGCAAAAAATATATATCTAATTATTGAATACTTTATGCGAAAAGAATTTATAAAGATAATTACCTTGAAATATATTGAGTTGCCTGCAATGTATGGATTTATTTGTTATTTTTTGACAGAAATTAATCATGCTATGTTTTTTTACGGGATATTTTATCTGACCTATCTAGACCTGATAGGTGTTTCATTTCGTCCTTTTCAAGCCTAGTTTTTTTTTAATAAACAGTTTCCCATAATTGTAGTCCGGTAGTCACCTACACTTCCGGTCGGTACTTACTGCTTAGTGATGATGACTGTGGTGATGATGATAGTGATAGTGGAATGTCGGTATCACAAGCTTGTTCAGTTGTTTCATCACGACGGCACAACACATTAATAAGTTGACTGTGCACTCACCAAATCGTGTAACTTGAGTGTTAGATATGAAGGACTTATCAGCCTGTTGCAATAACGTATCTATCTCTTGGTTCTGGTTTCCTTATAATCCGTTATGATATTTAGCAACGAGTCTGTGATACGTTTAATTTTGCGGACGTGCTTGGGCGGCTATTACCCCTTGTTACCCATTATTACCCCAGCTTGCTTATCGGCTATTGATATAACAAAAATTTCTTATCTTTGGTAAACGATATACTACATTTCCACTTAACATCAGGTGGAATCGTAGTCAAGCATTAATTTATAAAATTAAAAAAAAATAATAATACCCTCTGAGTAATAGATAATTTTCATGGTTAAAAATGAGTTAATTGAAACCCAAACATTCAGTTACTACTATTATACTGCGATCTTTAACCCAGCAGTAAGAGATAGATAAGTTACTGCAATAGCCTGTTAGATTGCATGCTCTTTTATTCTTCAGTTCTCAAGTATGGTATTTTACAGTAATAATCGTAGAACAAGGAAATATTCATATACTGTTACAAGCACCATTTCTCAATGGATTACTGAAAATATTTCGTGTGTTAGTTCACCATAAATTTTAAAATTCGAATCTTATTCAATGTGCTACATGGACATTAAACTCACCTTGGACATTAACTTTATGTTTATATCAATAAAAACCAATTCAATAGACTTCTTACAATATACAAATAATTTTGTCCATAATTTCATTTCCGTATTTATGTGGTGACTCAATTTGTTTGGCGATTATTTAGTATTATTAAATATGAAATGAAAATTAATATTATGAAATTAAATCAATCAAATCAAACTATGATTAAATAATTTACTTATACGGATGTTGTTAGACTGTAGATTTATTAGTATAATTATTTGTACATTTTTATACAATTTAAATTATTATTATTAAACTTTTGAACAATAATAGTAATTGATCATGCTGATCATGATGTTTGTATGCAAGCAATAAACGGTATTTTTTTTATTTATGTGGGTAAACCTAGAGTAGGTTTGGCGGTCACGAAAAAACAAATAGCATTTGAACTTCGAATTGATTTGATCGACGAATTTGAATTACATCTTTGTTCTATGACGATTATAATTGCCTGGAAAGTATTATAACAGAGCACACGGTTATGTATTGTGATTATCTGTAGCAACCAAATTGTTTGCGAATTTTCATTGAATTGATTGGCAATAACAAATTGTTTAATTTTGTTTTTAAATCAAAATTTGATAATCATCTGTTTCTTGATGTTATGTTCTTATATCTGTTCAGAGTACTGTCTGTTGATTGTCGTCAATAAAGCTATTTATATAATCATTAATAAAAAAGGTTTGAAGAGGGGGTATTTTCAAAAGATTTTGCCTGAAAAGTTTCCCTGTGGTTGGTTTGAAAAACTATGTGATGCTTAACCACAAAATGCACCCTCGTGCAGGGGAGGGATAAAAAAATATTTTTGCTTTTGAAGAGGGGATACTTACAAAAGATCCTCGGCTTCCCTAAGGCAGATTCAGGTATGTGCGATTCTTAACCACTGGAACCTCCTCGACTATCATTCGGCACATATGGGGGGTGTTACTGTATTTAGTTAATTATTTATCAACAGGAGACATGGTTTAAACAAGGTATTTATTAGTTTGTTTAGAAGCCGTCTTTCCTGGGTACTCATGTAGATTCTAGAACATTCTTTCGTTGTAATCTAGAAGTATAATAGAACAATCAACAAACGGTACTTAAAACCCATTAACACATATTAATCTCCGCTTTCCTAACCCGCGGCTTGCAGAGAGAGGAACTCGCCGCGCAAATCCAAAAACTCATCACGATACAGCGGCATGTATCATCCAATTACCCTGTCAACTGACGAGAAGCCGGTCTCCAGGCTCACCTGGCACGGTAAAGATGGCCATTCTACGTTGATCAAAATCGATTGGCCGGCGGAAAACTCTTCTATAAGCAATCTGACCACTAGCACGATCAATTCCAGCCCTCTGACCCCGGTAACTCCGATATATGACCCATTAGAAAGCGATTCCGAGCTAAGCGACAACAAACACACAATCACAATAAAAAATGAGGACTGTGACAATTGCGATGAAGAAAAATGTTTAAAATGTGAACTCAAAGCTACCGACTACGAAAACATGAAAGATTTAACTCGAGATTACTCCGAAAATAATCTACACGACAGCCTAGAAGCGAGCCCCTTACATTCCACAGATATTAGCTATCAGAATCTCAATAGGTTGTCCGCAGTTTCGACGTCATCCAATTCGGATCACTCGCATAGAAAGGAAAATATAGAGTTGATGAAAGTTATGACGTCATCTCATGAAAGTTCTTCAACTTATTCCAATGTTAGTTTAACTAAGCAAAGTGATGAATTGTACGAATGCTACAACTTTACCAGACCGAATTACATCAATTTGCAATCGTCAAGCACTTCGAAAAGTTCTCCTGGTAGTCCGTTAAAAAGCCCCCTTAAATCTACTATTAGTATTACATTCCGATCACCCGTCAAATCCAACACGCCGGATTACGAACCCATTAATAATATTGATACACCGACGAATGAACGAGATTCGGTCTACGAAGATATAGATTTGGACAAAAACTTAACTATAGTTGAGGATGCGCCAGTTCCGGAAGCAGATGCTAGTCTACCAACTCAACAGGCCTGCCAACCCGACGATTTTAACGAAGATTTAATTATTCTAGAAACACCTGTTGAACAGACTAATCTACATGATAATATAGATGTATACAGTCAAGTTAAGTTCTTCAAGAAAAGCATAGAAGAAGTTAATGCAATGATCTTAGAATCTCCCGAAAAAGAGACTCACTATGAAAACGTTGTTTTCGAAGCGAGACAGAACGATTACGAAAATATTAACGTTGATACTCTCAAAATCTGTGATAAGGTAGACGTAAGCAATGATTTAGTTATAGACAATGACGTAAGCAAAGGGCATGATGCGATAGAAAAAGAAAATGGTAACGTCATTAACCACGTTGGAACTAAGAATCTCAATGTTAGAGAACTAGCGACCAGATTTGAAAGTCCTACGGAACAGAAGGGCCCGTTTACATTTGATAAATATAAATCTGAGACCAAATATGGCACATTAGAGCGTAAAGATGATAAACATGAAGTCAAGAAAAAGGATTCGATTAAGCTACCACCACCCGTGTCCCCGAAAACATATAAATTATCTAAAAACTCATGCAACGCTCGATCGTTAGACGAAAATGCATTCGTGAAAGAATTTGGCACCGAGATTGATCGAAGAAAAAGTTTAGAAGTTAAAGAGATGACACAGAAACGTCTTCCAGATTTAAATTTAAATACGCAAGAGGCAAAAAAAGGAAGCATAACTCCTACAACGGAGAATAAAATATCCTTAGTGCAGAGGTTTGAAATGAAACGGCCTACAGATTTGAAGAATTTAATAGGTGTTGACACTGAGAAGAAGTTAAGTAGAGAAAGAATAGAGAAATATAAAGAAGAACGTAGGAATTTCTTGAGAGAGAAGTATAGCTCTCAGTCGTTTAGAAGCAACCCTGAGCAACTGACGAGGATTAAAATAAAGAAAGAGCAAGAAGATAAGATAGAGGATAGGTTGAAAGAGGAACTGCCTAAGTTTGAGAGGAGAAATACAGTTGACTTGGGGCAGAGGATGAGGTTCTCCTTAGCTAGAAGTAGTAACAACTTGGACACCATACCTTCTCCAGTCAGTCCAGATAATGTTGAGGATGAGAACGCAGAAAGCAGTAACGAGCGTGACAAAGAAGATAGGTATGTATGAGTATTGATTCTTAACTTTTTGTAATGATCAGGAAACATGTTATAAGTTGCGTAAAGTAGTATATATTAATATTATTTACCAAGTGTATTGTTTAAATTATAAAACTTATGTTGGGTTCTGTTTCTCATGCCCAAATGTACCATCCATATCAATGGTGGTTAACGTGAAGCAAAGTAATTATATTATTTTTTTGGTAATGGGTGAAAAGAATTTCAACGCTGATTATATGAAACATATATCTTTAAAAAATAGGTATAGTTATAATTTGTTTACTTAGAAAAGATGTTTCTGTAAATAAAAACACCCAATTACATTGACAAGACTGCTTTATTTGACAGATAGTCTGAAAAGTCAGTTATAGTCTGTGTAGTTATTACTGCGATAATTTGCATCTGTAGTATCAAATTCAGTGTAGTGTAAATTTGGAGAGCATTCTCCGAACAGTGACATGGCACTGACAAACTTCGTACAGTTTTGGTGTTCTGATACCACTGAAATATCATAAAAGTAAATTGTTTTTGGAAGAATATTAGAGAATTAAAAGCACTTTCATGTAGCTTCGCTATCTATAAATCTTAAATACCTATAGAAATAATTTCTGTTTTTTTTTTTACATTTTATAAGTCAATGCTTGGCTACAATTCCACCTGATGTCAAGTGGCAATGTAGTCCTAGGTGGTAAAGCGCACTAACTTAGTAAAAGCCTATTCACTCTGGACTTGAAGGCGCCCACATTATAATCGGACGGGAACATGAATGACGAGGCGAAGCGCGACGTCCGCACCGGAGGGAAATTTACGACGAAAGGATGGATACTCGCTGTGCGCCGGGATGTTCGATGGTAGGCGGGATTAGATCGTGTACTTCTTGCGCACACTCTCCAAAATGCATCCTATAGAACACCGAGAGGATGGCTACTCTACGCCTGTGCTCGAGGCTTTGGAGCTTGGTCGCGACCAAATCCCGGGTCATCAACTAGCCTCTTAGCACGCCTCTCCATTGAATCCAATGCCGACAGGTGACATTTGGTTACATTTACATTACGGTGCGAAAATAATGTTCCAACTATTTTCAAAAGTAAACATTATCAATCTGTCTTTTTGAGTTTTGACATTGCACCTGCACCAATTGGACATGTAAAAGCCTCAAACTACCTATCAAGTTCAAAGTTTATCTTGATAAATGATTTTTAGTTAAAAGATAGGTAATATAAAACAATTTTTATAAGGCTTTGGATGATATGAAAACATATCTCCAAAATATTTTATAACATAACAATTTGATAGTGATATCGTCGTTATTCCCTAATTAAAATAAAATAGAGATCGCCGTTCGGAGTACTACGCTGCCAGTTATTTAATACACTCCTCTCAGCTTTCCTCCTCTCCTCTCAGCTTTTCGCTCCAGCGGTCGCTCTCACTCCTTTTTTTCATTTCTTTGTTCGTAAATCAGATTTCTAAGCAATTGTATATTATAACGAAACCTAACCAGATCCCGTAGCGTTTTGTATTATTACATTCACATTAACGTCTTCCCGCGAGTCACGCGGTGTTTCGGCCCATTAGAACCTTAAGTGCGCCGGCGCCCAACACTGCCGCGAACATTCTCACACGATTAAATTTAACATAATTTTAATATACAGATTAAAACAAAAAATATTTATAATAACGAAATATGTATAGATTACAGTAATTAAGAAAAAAGAACTGAATTAAATATTAAAATTATTATTTCAGTTAAGTTACATATTGCTAGAGTTTATTTTAATGTTGAACCTACATAAATACTCCTATACTAATATTGTAGGTTTATAATATTGATAATGTTCCATAATGTTCTCGAGGGTGTGTGAAGTCTGCCAATCCACAGTAGGCCAGCTTGGTGGACGTGAGGAGTAAACCACGTTGGCAAAGGCAAAGGGCAAAGGCAAAAAAAATGGATAGCCGAGCCGATCAGGAAGATTGTTGAGTTATGAAGTTTTTTTTGTCCTGGTTAAGCCTCTCCTTCTAGATTATGTTATAGGTTTCAAACAAATGATGTCATGTTATACGTCGTTTTTGTAATAACCTATAACACTAATTAAAAGTCAGCATGTGCTAAACGCATACAATTTACGCATACACGCTCGAACATCCTAAGCGCGAAGCCCATAATAAAGTCGTCAAGGCTCTCGATCTGTTTTTATTTGGCTTTCCGCCCTGCTAAAGCCATTTGTAAAATATTTTTACGTGTTTTACCTACTAAGAGACGCCAATAAGCTTTTAACTTGATTTTCTTTTTGGCTGACAACGCATCAGTGATACTTTGGTATTGCCTATGTCTATGAGTGACTGCTGCGACCCCTTATCATGAGGTAACGCATCTGCTAGTTGGTCGGCTATTAAATAAAAACATTCTTATTCATGTTCCAAATATGATATCTCACTTCTTACGTCACTATCTTAAGTAATGCTTTGATTGTGATCAAACATTAACAAGGATTTTTTTATGTTCATAGCTGCTAAACGAGCAGACGTTCCACCTGATGGTAAGTGGTCAACGCAGCCAGTGGACGTCCATAACACCAAAGGCATCATAGAGGCGTTTTCGGCCAATAAGAAAACGGGTAATCCGCTGCAACCGAAACACGTCAACACATTTCACGGTAGACTTTAGAAGGAGGTTAGCAAGCCACGTTAGGAACCCAGGCAGGTAAAAACAATACCACCATAATGTTAATAAGAATTATAAAAAAACATAAGTGTATAAAGGAATGAGTGTTTCTCATTATATCTTTAATACCTTTTTTACACTTGTAGCCCGGGCACCCTTAATGGATAGACTAAAAAGAGTGGCAACGTTTAAAAACCTAATGCAAACAATATATCCCAAAATTACATACTTATTCATAATTTGAAATTGTACTTAATGTTAACTAGGCACAATTTTATACAATTTAATGTTTTATTTTATAAGAGTCAATCAAAAGGAAAAGAATATTCGTTAGCGATTAGTTTATTTTCATAAGTGATTATTATGGGAAAAATTACAATGTATTTCAAGAATGTTTAAAATATTATAAATAATTAATAAAAAGCGTTAAAAATTAACTTAATATCAACACAAAAGTCATAATAAAAAAAAACCGCAACTCAATTAGTAAAATGTAACTTCAAATTCGCCTTTAGGCTAATTTCTGAAACGCTTTCGCCATAGCTTTTAGGGCTGAAGTAGTTGCACTGTTTGTGACAGCAAGAATATATATAATATGGCGGTCCAGCTTCCGTAGATCTTGACCCAATATATTCAAATTGACACCCATCATATTGGAGCGTTTTTGACCACGTGGAGATGTTTTTTGAGAATCCCGGGGCAAGGTCTAACGAGCGTTGCGTAGCAGAGGCACCGGTGTGTTCTTAGGATATCCCGAAGCTCCTTCAAATGCGCAGGACGGACGTCGTATTATACATAACCTGAAAGATTGGGTATCTTTCGCAAGATTAGATTAAAGAAGAAGTTATATAAACACCTTAGCAATGTTTATTTATTGATATTTTTGTAACACCTAATCTAGGGTATACAAGGACCAAACTTAATGCCTAATGTTTAATGTTTTAAGATACTTTTAAGTGTTCTTTCTTTCTTTTATTTGTGTTTTGTCTATATGTAATA
>DWLW01000077.1:0-10949 GCA_018251875.1 Lychnuchoides ozias
TACGAATTATATTCATATAAGTATTTGAAACAGTCAATATTTATAAAAAAAAATATAGAACTTATGAAAATCAGCTTACTTTTATAACTAAAGCCCTTTTAAAACTGTAACTCTTACTACATATTATTACATTCCACATTACTGTGGAAATGTTAAAATGGTGTTTGGTTACTGTGTTTTATCAATAGTGTTTATGGTTTCATATCACTGTTTCCCAAATAAAGAAGAATAAATAATCATTTTAAACAAAGCTATGATCCCAATTTTCATTATTACATTAGTTATTTAGAACTTAGTAAACAGACCAAAGTAGAGTAGTAGGTAAAACTATTTGTTTAAATAGATGTCAAATATATTAGACTCCTACTAACTTAGTGCTCTTTACCATGTCGAGACTGTATTTTTACTTACTATCAGGTGGAATTGTGGTCAAGTCCTAACATAAAGTAAAAAAAAAGCTTATTTCAGTTTAAAAACATACCATCTCCATGATTAGATGCCCACATATTGCACATTTCTCAGCAGTTTGTTGAAATCCTGAATACTGTAAATGAAGTATTTTGATCATGATTGAGGTGTTTGAACTTTAAATATGATACTGCAGCAGCATTGCTACAACGGTAATTACTAACCAGGTAGTCTTCTTCACAGTAAACTTTTCCGTGTACATTGTAAAATGCCTTTCCACGCAGAGCTCGACCACAGGAGCAGCAAATGAAACAATTCGTGTGATATAGGTTACCCATGGCCTGACATGCTTGCCCGGCACCAGTAACACCAGCTCCGCAAGTGTGGCATATACCTTAAAAAAAGGTTATATCAAGACCTCAACCATTTACATCTCACTATGATAATGAAAGTAACTCAAATAAAAAATAATAATTAAATACATTTTATGTTATTGAAGTCATTTCAAAATTTGAGAATTGTTTATAGCTCTGTATTTCGAACAGTTATACAATAATTAAGAGAACATATCTGTGTACCCTATGACATTTCTAAGTTTATCAGTTAAGGTCCAATCTTCAAAACTACGAACTATTTTAGCTGTTAAATTGATGCTCCTACCAGTGAGTAATAATTAATTTAGTTTTGAAGAAGATTGGACCCAAACTTCCTAAGCTATAGTATATAGTTACTGTACATGCTCCTAAAAAATTTAATAAAACATTAAAATGGCTGTAGATCGAGGGGAGTTTGGTTTAGACCCCATATGTACAAAAATTTTATTCATAAAATAACTAATACTACACACCCTATAAGTTTGTACAGATCGGAACCAGACATGTTTTATAACTGTAAATCAATTCAAACATCATTTATTCTTACCAAAATATTCCCCTTCCTCATCTTGCCTCTCCATTTCTTCTTCTAGCTGCCTTGTGAGTTCCTCAATCTTCCTTTGAGCTTCACTAGGACCTGGAGGTCTAGGGGGTGTAATACTGTAAGGCAAAAGACTCTTGCCCCTTCCACCTGAACCTCTTGAGCCACCAGACAGTTGAGATACTGAACTTGGCGTTGGACTAGGAGCTGGGGATGGTGCTGGTGAACACAGGGAAGTCAGGCCCGAAACAAGGTTTCTTGAAGTATTGGTGTCGGACACCACAGATACATTATCTCTCATATCCTTGTTTGCAGCTGCCAAGGCAGATGCTGATGAACCTCCAGTCATACAAACATAGTCAGAGCCATTAGTATCATCCACAATTTGCATTCTGTTCACAGGCTTTACAGTGGCACTGTATCCACCATTTATTAAAGGTGGTTTTTCTTTACCAATACCATTTCCCACTGTAGGCTTTGGATGGAAGAATTTTGGCACCGTTACCGAAGCAGGAACCTCTGTGGCAATGTTAGCTTTAGGTCTCTGAGCACTTGGAGCAATAGATGCATAGATAGCAGTTGAAGGTATGGTCACAACTTTCTCATCAAAACTAACAGAATTGTCAGTCTTCAAAAGAGCACTCACATCTGTATATTTTGGTGGAGCTGATTTCATGATTGTGTAATCACTGCTCGGATTCTCCTGGGAGGAGTGATAAGGAGGAACAGGAGGCGCTTTTTCGGCTTTCACCTTTTCACTTAAAAGCATGTGAGAAAAGTTTTTATTTATACTTGAAATTGGTACTTGAGGACCTGGGACAGAACTTTGCTGGATGAAATTGTGATCCTGATTAGATTGAGACTTATATTCGTGTTTCTTGTCCTTTTCGGGACACAACATGTTTTCGTAAACCGTTGGATTTACTTTGGGTTTGGCATTAACCGGCACTTGAGGCTGGGCCTTGCTGTAGCGAGTATCGTAATAACCGTCTGTGGGTGGTGCTTGCTGGTAAAGCTGGTGGTAGTATGGCGGCTGCGGCGACCGCTGCTCGCCGTAGTAATCGATGTTCTCATACACTGGCGGAGGGTATTGTGGATTCGAATTCCCTGGTATCTCGTACAAGTCTTCAGTTTGATAACTCAGCGATCGTTGAGATATCGAATCAATGGAGCGCGTAGGTCTGGCTGAGGTCGCAGATAATGCCGTTGTATTTATATCACGTTTATTGATTGATGCTATTGTTTCTACGCGTTTAGGAGTTGCGAACTTGGAGGCTGCTATCACGTTCGATCGCTCATAAAAGCTGTAATCTTGACGATTGTTAGAAGTGTTCTCTAACGTGAAGCTCTCGATTGCGCCGACAGGTCGAGCTTTACCTAAACTCCCTACATTGGATGGCGCTGCTCCGTGCGCCTGCTCAGTATCGTTTTCGTCTTTGTTAGATATTTTCAAATCTTGCAAGCCTATAATGCAGCGTTGCTCTTCAGAGTTGCTTCTTCGTGAAGAATCCATCATGTACAACAAAATTATTGTTAAAACACTGAGGAAATTAATATCCACTTAAAAATACATAAATGATTCATAACAACTATGATTTTATGAGGTCTTCAACAAAACATTATGTATTATTTTATGTACAAAGTACTGAACTGAACGAACGAACAAAACACAAAAAAGTTACTGGATAGTAGAGTAGATCTACTATTATATCTATTTTTTACTGATTATTGGATGTAATGACATGTTATAAGGTACTCTGTATGTACAGTGTTACGTTATGCTCAGAGAGAACCATAGACAGCTTCAAATGCATGTAAATTTTTGTATGTATACTTGTCATTTTGCCACTATGTACCTTATTATTATACAAAAATAAGGTAATTCATGACCTAAAACAGTAATAATCGGATATTAATTAATAATCTTTGTAAACAAGTAACATTTACCAAACATCTCGTTACGAGAGGTGTTCTTAGCGCAATGGCTGCCGAGTGAATAGAAACACTCACAACGCAATGGCTGCCGAGTGAATAGAGGCACTCTTAGCGCAGTGGCTGCCGTGTGAATAGAAACACTCTTAGCGCAACGGCTGTCGACTGTTTTTATTGCCATCTTGCGCGTGCAAGCGTTAGTCGTTCGGTTTCCGGTGCGGGTGCTGCTAACACGTTTTCAGAGCGTGCGTTGTTAACAATATATTATTACATAGGATGCCTTGAATACATTTAGACATATTTGACATATTCATCACATATATACATCGTCACTTCAAATTATTTCCGGTGTCAGTTACAATAATCACATGATAATGTTAAACAACTTTCTGAACTGTGATATCAACTGTAACGTGATGATTGTATAAGAACGAACTTTGTCAGTATTTCTATATGTTACAGACTCATGCAGAACGCTGGTACTTAACAGCTAGATACTGATCGGTAGCTATATTCAGAGCTTCTTCTTCTTATCAGCGCCAACTGTTGACACGACATAAAACATTTCGAGACATTGAGAATATTGAGATATCTTATGTTGGAACTTATTTATCCCCGTAGACACTATAGATCTACCATAATAATATATAGGGGCTCCAAGGTAAAATAATTATCTTTGATTTGCTTTAATTAAAAACTTAAATTTCATTGCTTATTTATTGTAAAATGTCAAAATTGACAGATGTCCACTTGTCATCTGTTCGTCATTTTGAGACATACTAGCGGGCGGGCGTTGTGTGTTAATTGCGTAGTCCTCCGCATCATACAGAAATATAACGTAAAACGGCAGCACTTATTTAGCCTTAGCTACCGATAGGATCTGCATCATGTATGATACCGAAGATGACCAATATGAAGAAGAGGATGTTGAAGAAATTTCGTCGGAACTATGGCAGGAAGCTTGTTGGATTGTCATAAATGCTTACTTTGATGAAAAAGGTCTAGTGCGACAACAATTGGATAGTTTTGACGAATTCATTCAAATGTCTGTTCAGCGCATTGTAGAAGATTCTCCGCCAATTGAACTACAAGCGGAAGCCCAGCATTCGTCTGGGGAAATAGAAACACCACCTAAATATCATTTGAAATTTGACCAAATTTATTTGTCGAAGCCAACACATTGGGAAAAAGATGGCGCTCCGTCTCCCATGATGCCCAATGAAGCCCGGCTGCGTAACTTGACCTATTCTGCACCACTTTATGTAGACATAACAAAAACTATTGTGAAAGAATCTGAAGATCCTATTGAAACTCAACATCAAAAAACATTCATTGGTAAAATTCCAATTATGCTCAGATCTACTTACTGCCTTTTAAGCAATCTAAATGACAGAGATTTGACCGAGCTCAATGAGTGTCCACTGGACCCTGGTGGTTATTTTATTATCAATGGGTCAGAAAAAGTTTTGATTGCCCAAGAAAAGATGGCTACTAATACTGTGTATGTGTTCAGTATGAAAGATGGCAAGTATGCATATAAAACTGAAATTCGCTCTTGTCTAGAACATAGTTCTAGACCTACATCTACTTTATGGGTGAACATGATGGCTCGAGGAGGACAAAGTATTAAGAAATCTGCTATTGGTCAAAGAATTATAGCCATAGTACCATACATCAAACAAGAAATTCCAATCATGATTGTGTTCCGAGCCCTTGGGTTTGTGGCAGATCGAGATATATTGGAGCATATAATTTATGATTTTGATGATCCTGAAATGATGGAAATGGTAAAACCATCCCTCGATGAAGCTTTTGTCATTCAAGAGCAAACTGTTGCCCTTAACTTTATTGGAGCTCGAGGAGCCCGTCCAGGTGTGACAAAAGAGAGACGTATAAAGTATGCTCGGGAAATCTTACAAAAAGAAATGTTACCTCATGTTGGAGTCTCAGATTTCTGTGAAACTAAAAAGGCTTACTTCTTAGGTTATATGGTGCACAGGTTGTTATTAGCTGCATTGGGGCGACGTGAACTAGATGACAGAGATCACTATGGCAACAAAAGATTGGATCTAGCTGGACCACTGCTAGCATTCCTATTTAGAGGACTTTTCAAAAATTTGTTGAAAGAGGTGCGGATGTATGCCCAGAAGTTTATTGACAGAGGAAAGGATTTCAATCTGGAATTGGCTATTAAAACCAAAATCATTACTGATGGTCTAAGATATTCCCTTGCTACCGGAAATTGGGGAGACCAAAAGAAAGCTCATCAGGCAAGAGCCGGAGTGTCACAAGTATTGAATAGATTGACATTTGCATCAACATTATCTCATTTGAGACGTGTCAATTCACCTATTGGACGTGATGGTAAACTAGCCAAACCCCGACAATTGCACAATACTTTATGGGGCATGATTTGCCCAGCTGAGACACCAGAAGGAGCTGCTGTAGGTTTGGTGAAAAATTTGGCCTTAATGGCATACATATCTGTTGGAAGTCAACCATCTCCAATTTTGGAGTTCTTGGAGGAATGGTCAATGGAAAACTTGGAAGAAATAGCACCTTCTGCAATTGCTGATGCTACAAAAATATTTGTGAATGGCTGTTGGGTGGGCATCCATAGAGATCCAGAACAATTGATGGCTACATTAAGAAAATTGAGGCGTCAAATGGACATTATAGTATCAGAAGTGAGCATGATTCGTGACATAAGAGACAGAGAGATTAGAATCTACACAGATGCAGGTAGAATATGTCGACCTTTACTGATTGTTGAAAACGGTGCATTATTATTAAAGAAGAAACATATTGATCAGCTGAAAGAGAGAGATTATAATAACTATGGATGGCAAAATCTTGTAGCTAGTGGTGTGGTGGAATATATTGATACTTTAGAAGAAGAAACTGTGATGATTGCTATGAGTCCTGATGACCTTGCACAGGCTAAAGAATATGCTTACTGTAGCACTTACACTCATTGTGAAATTCATCCAGCCATGATTTTGGGTGTATGTGCATCCATTATACCATTTCCTGATCATAATCAAAGTCCCAGAAACACATATCAAAGTGCTATGGGTAAACAAGCTATGGGTGTTTATATAACCAACTTCCATGTAAGAATGGACACTCTGGCTCATGTTTTGTACTACCCACACAAGCCTCTAGTTACAACACGTTCTATGGAGTACTTGCGATTCCGAGAGTTACCAGCTGGGATTAATTCCATTGTTGCTATCCTCTGTTACACTGGATATAATCAAGAGGACAGTGTCATTTTGAATGCTTCTGCTGTAGAAAGAGGTTTCTTCAGATCAGTGTTTTATCGATCTTACAAAGATTCAGAATCAAAAAGAATAGGTGACCAAGAAGAGCAATTTGAGAAACCTACAAGACAAACATGTCAGGGAATGCGAAATGCTTTGTACGATAAACTGGACGAGGATGGAATTATTGCACCCGGAATAAGAGTGTCTGGTGATGACGTGGTTATAGGCAAAACTATAACATTGCCCGAAAATGATGACGAATTAGAGGGAACAACGAAAAGATTCACTAAACGTGATGCCTCTACATTCTTACGTAACAGTGAAACTGGTATAGTTGACCAGGTTATGTTAACATTGAACAGTGAAGGATATAAGTTCTGTAAAATTCGAGTACGGTCCGTTCGTATCCCGCAAATAGGAGACAAGTTTGCTTCTCGACACGGGCAAAAAGGTACATGTGGAATTCAATACAGACAAGAAGATATGCCTTTTACTTGCGAAGGTCTTACCCCGGACATCATCATCAACCCACACGCTATCCCATCCCGTATGACAATTGGTCACTTGATTGAATGTATTCAAGGCAAAGTGTCTTCGAATAAAGGTGAGATAGGTGATGCGACACCTTTCAACGATGCCGTGAATGTACAAAAAATCTCATCTTTACTGCAGGAATACGGATACCACCTACGTGGGAATGAGGTAATGTATAACGGACATACTGGTCGGAAGATAAACGCCCAGGTATTTTTGGGACCCACTTATTATCAACGTCTCAAGCATATGGTAGACGACAAGATTCATTCAAGGGCAAGAGGACCCGTACAGATTTTAGTGCGCCAACCTATGGAGGGAAGAGCGAGAGACGGTGGGTTGCGTTTCGGAGAGATGGAACGAGATTGTCAAATCGCTCACGGTGCTGCACAGTTCTTACGAGAGCGTCTATTTGAGGTGTCCGATCCATATCGCATTCACGTTTGCAACTTTTGCGGATTGATCGCGATAGCTAATTTACGTAACAATACGTTTGAATGCAAAGGTTGCAAAAACAAGACCCAGATATCTCAAGTAAGGCTACCATACGCAGCTAAACTGCTTTTCCAGGAACTGATGTCGATGAATATTGCGCCCAGGTTAATGGTTGTTAGTTAAATCAGCCACTAAATGATTTGTACTGTATTTTATATTTTTAACAATAATGAATATTAGACTTAAATAAAACTCTCAAACATTTTATAAAAGTTTTATTATCACGAACCACAACAATAAATGCAGTTTAGATATAACAATCATAATACAAAATTGTACAAATGCAATAAATAATAACTTGTCACAGATTTGAGGTATGTTACTGATATTCTTAATAATCAGTAGATTTGTAGTAAAAATATAGAATATTTAACATACCGGACTCTGAATTAAATTGATAATTTGTAAAATTTTACTCTGCACAAATATACATAATATATTAACTCATTAATTTCAATATAAATAATCTGATTTCAAATATTACGGTAACGAGTCCAGTATCACCGCTTTTTATAAATTATTAAGGCATTCGAGGAATCTAGCGTCGATTAAGAACTATTTATATATAATTATTTACCTCTATAATAACAATTAATGAAAATTGCAAGCATAAACGTACAAGATGCATGTGCAACATTACTGATTACAGGACAAAATGCTAAAAGAGATCGACAACCAACCAGACGAGTCCATTGTGATCATTATACGCAAAACTATACACTTAATGTAATATAATGGAAAGTACCTAAAAAGACCGAAGAGAGCTTTCGATGTTGCATAATGAGGAATGATAAGTAAATTAAGTACTAACGTCTATATGTGCCCTTTTCACATTAGGTGCAGCACATTTATATAACGTTTTATAATAATAATAATGAGTTCGGACAGCACTTTACGATCCATGCAACGAGGTATATCGTGGAACATTTTGCAATACATGCGACAATTTCTTAAGCACCGCAATTATTCTTATGTTACTTATCTACTTTACTGTACAACTTACGTACCTATCTAGCACGTTTTCATCGCCATACTATTAACGCTAAAGTTGATTGTGATTAGAGTCGAGGAGATAAAAAAATATAATTTGCGTCTCAACAGTTTTCATTTGGCTTAATATACCAGTGACTAAATATATATATATTATATAGAGTAGCACACCGTCGGTTGACATGAAAAACCCACTAAGTATAGATTTAAGGTACTTTTAAAAAAAGATGTGCTGATGAGTTCCTTTCGCCGCTTCCTCTCATTTATGATAAATGACCTATTCCGAAAGTGGAACCAAAATTACGTGAATAAGTTTATCAAATCACTGATAAACGATTATAGGTTTGAACCTATAAGTATAAATTATTTTGAATTTGGTAAAATTACTTTCTATAACTTGGTTTTATATTAAGCTATCGTAAGGAAATATGTTATGTCGTGTATTAAACGAACCGCAGTATTTGTTCAAGACGACCACGGTCCTAATAGTCCTTCTATTAAGAGATAATATCTGCGTGCGACTCGTTAGCTAGACACCTGGAGTATTAAGCGCACTCGTGTAAAACGCACGCTATGACCCTATCTTTTTAAAAATAAGGTAAGATACGACAAGAAAAAAATATTAAAAGCGCGATATCTCCAGTCAGTTGTAAAGTTACTTAATGAATTTTACCTGTCAATCGACGATATATTCTTAATGGATATGGCAGTAAAATTAAATAGTACACGATAGTCCCAGCACGGGGAACTGTCGATAAAAGGTTTAAGCTTCAGTATCCGCGTAAGTTCAGCGCGGAGCCGGCAACGCGCGTTGTTCCTGATTCTCCTCTTCTTTAGGCCGACTCCACTTTATCATAGTTTCTGGTGATCTATAGAGGAAGACTAATTTCGCAAATAGATCCTCCTCGAGCGCCAATTCCAATGCTTCACGGACCTAAAAGCAAAAGAGGAAAATTTATAACGAAGTCTGAAACAACTTTCACCACAACCCATATCTGTCCCACTGCTGGGCTTGGGTGTTCTCAAAAAATGTGAGGGGCATAGGTTATCATAATCCATTATGGCCAAATGCGGATTGGCAGACTTCACCCACCTCCGAGAAAATAATGAATTATTCTCAGGAAGGTGCTCACGATGTTTTCTTTCACCGGAGCAAGTAATAATTATTTTTTAATACGCACATAACCGTCTCTTGCAAGTCAGGGTATATATCCATATGAAGGCGGGATCGTCGAAGCTAATATGAAGCGTATAAAACCGTACCAAGTATATGTCGAGACACAGCTGCAGCACGCGGTCCACATTGGGCAGGTCGTCGAACATGATCTTGGTGTAGATGCCGGAGAAGAACCCGCGCAGCACGCGAGACGCGAGGAACACGAACGTTGTGTAAAGACCGATTATCCTTGACAACACACATACACAATTACATTAAAACATTACCTACAATAGATCAACAGATTTTTAACACAGTGGCTGCTGGGAACTTAAAACTTACCAAATAATACATAACATAAAAATTAATAAACGCACACACAAAGCTGTTCAACTTAATACCGGCGGCATCATTCTCTTCTATTCAACTTCACCACACGCCACAAAACCATGTTCCATCGACACCATCAGGACACTTGGTTCTCGTCTACGGTACGGTTTAAAAGGCACTTTCTGCCACGGACGTTTAAACTGTGGTACGAACTTCCACCAACTGTATTCCCTGAGTGCTATGACATCCCCATGTCATCTTTCAAGATTTAAAAAGTCTATCACTACCTTCTTTGTCGGAAACGCATTAGTAGCGAAGCGACCCTGGTGATAAGAACTGCATGGGCGGCGGTGATCACTTACCTTCAGGTGGCGCGTTTGCTAGTTTGGAGGGTACTCACATAAAAAATAAGTATTAGTTACTGGAGTCCTTCATCTATCATTTTCGAAGTAAACCGTCAAAGTTGCGCGCACAAATTAGAGCTGTTGCACTTACAACTTCGCACATCAGTTTAGAAAAAAAAACATCCACTCACCCGCCCCCAGATATGAAGTTAAGCGTCTCCGGGAACAGCTTATCATTAAACGTATACATGACGAGCATATCGCAGTTGTTCATAGGTATCGACGTCAGCTGGTCCTGAAACATTCGTTCAATCTCAACTCATCGCCAGAAATAAATTCAATTGTACAAAGGCATGTAAGCTGGGTGCGTCTGCGACGTGAACTAGACAAAGGAACGACAAATTACATTTATTATTATTAATACTCTTTATTGATCAACGTTCAAAATTAAAAAAAGGGAATACAAATATTACAGAAAAAGTTATATATTGTAAAGTGGGTATTTTCAAGGGAAGAGTGAGTAGGCTCCTACTAAGTTAGTGCGCTTTACCACCTCAGACTGCATCTCTACTTACCATC
>DWLW01000078.1:0-10943 GCA_018251875.1 Lychnuchoides ozias
AAATAACATGTTTTATAAATGTGGACGATATGTGTTACAAAAACAAGTTATATAGCATGTTATTAGTTTATTCAACATTATTTTACGAGCTGAACTGACACGTATTGCTTTGTTATATAACACTGTTTTATTACAATGTTATTTTAAAGTGTACGGTCTTGTTATATGTTTCATTGTGATACAACAACGTTAGATAATGTGGACGTGTTATATAACAGAAGTTACTTAATCTGTACGCACCATAATAAGCTTTACTATTCACTTTACTTACAAATATTTTCTATACAACTATTCCATTTATACATACACATAATGAAATTAACTACGATTCTTAGCTGATGTGATGACAAAAAGTAAAGAAAAGAATACAATTATAATTACAAAGTTAAATACAATAAATTATGGGTTTTGTAATCACGTAACTAATTGAGGTAGTTTTATTTATTAATGAATGAATGAAAATATTTATAAATTCAACTCATGCAATGCATTCGCCATTCTTTCCATGAAAAAAGAAAATCATGTTCTGTGTATTATGTATAGTGCAAAAAATCAGAGGATAATTAGAAAGTATAAATAGTTAAATACGTTCATGCAAACACAGAAATATTACACGCTATTAAAGTTAGCTGGGATTTTAGTTCAATATTCATCAGGAAACCCCTTTCAAAATGGTGGAAGTAAACTCATAATGAAGTACGAAATAACTTATTTAAAATTTTCACCTAAACCATGTTTCATTTGCGCTCGCGCATGTAGTGGACGAAAAAATACGGCTTACTCTACACGCCTACACGCAAACTAAACCGCCCGTGAAGCAACGTCTTGTCCTGTTCATGCAAATCGAGTAATCAGTTCGTTTAAACAATGCAGCAGTTAAGAACCTATATAATTACTGATCGGTATCAAACGTTACATAAACTACATCTCTCTTAATATAAGCGAGCATGGCTCTATAAATTTGCACCAGTATGCTATTTTAGTGAGATAAGCTAGTGGTTTAAACATTGTTCTCCGGCACCGCGGTTCTCCGGTTCAAATCCTGCACGCACCTCTAATTTTTAAAGTTACATGGGTTAGAAATTAATGAAGGAAGGAATTAATTCCTTCAATGAAGGAAGCATCGGGAGGAAACCTGCATACCTGAGAGTTTGCCATAATGTTCTCAATGGTTTGTAAACTGTTCCAAGACATTTTAAGGGAAGTCCCGAGCCGTGCATTGCGACAATTATGGGTTGTGATAATGATATTTTATAATGAATAAAATGGTTCGCGGAGACAAATACACTCTTAACAAACAGCACTATAATTACAATTTTCCCAAAGCTTTCAAAGCACAACGTTTTGTATAAGCTAAATATATTTCTGGCACAGATGACCACTGAAGTTTATTTTATAGGGAAATCAGCGGAAAGATTCATAATATCAAAAAATGTACACCAACAACAGTTAAGTGAAAAGGGCTCCATTCATCCTTTGAGTCCAAGCCAACCTACCTAACTTTCCTGTGCCCAGCTCGTAGTAAATCCTGCTAAATAACGGACGAGGTTAAGACTAGAACCGCAATGTTGGAGGTCACTGGGCTATGTACGACCCAGTTTAATTCCGATGGTCCTCGTGCATGGTGGTAGGCATTTTACCTGATTTTCCTACGCTTTTTTCTAAGCTGTCAGTTCAAATTCACGGCGCTACGTCTTTCAGCCGTGGCACAGATTGTCAGCAAAATTCAACGGTTACAGGTTCGAAGTCAACAGCATAATTGCCATATGGAATACTACCACTGGTAACAGCACTTTAGCTAGAGAGGCTGCTTAGTCGTTTACAGTAGAAAGTGGATAGTTTTCCTCGATTTTCCTGGCCCACCAATAACGTTTTCAATGCGGCGCAGCTATCGCCCGCCGGAACCAGCCGGACAAGACAAATATCCCATCCTGAACCATTAATCCTTCTAATCTTGACAGAAAACCTCCGGGGAGGTACATGCCCACTAAGAGGTATTGCGGAGGCATTTATCAAAACAATGGCCAGCGTTTTCGATTGTACCTAATATAATTCGTTTTTGATATCTTCCCAAATATCCTTATTCTTGATTCGGACTGTGCAGAATATTATTTATAATAATATTTGGTTCTTTGTCTTGCTTGTTCTATTGTCAATATCATTTGATCGTCTTTATCATATTGTTGTATTTCAGTCTTTGGTAGTTTTTTCCGGGTATTCTGTAGATAACGAGCCATTTATTGTAGAAGTATGGTCTAGAATTACAAAGATTTTATTCAGAGAGTACACATTAGCAGTATTCCTGAACTCTACTCTATTAGAATGTCATTAATGTCTATGTTTGGTTTACCACTTTTTAAATAACTATTTTCTTTTACCTGCTTCATATTACATGATTTCCTTTGTTTAAAAGAATGTTTATATTATAAATCTGATATTTCAATTTATTCTACTAGATCCAAGTTGCCAAATTTACCTACATGTCCTATCTCTAATTGGTTGAAATATAAAACGTATATATAGCTTAATTCCTATGTTTTATAACTTGATTATTTTTATTGAATACTATACTTAACTTCACGCTTTGTCCAAATTAATATTTTTCGTATTTCCGTATTGATATCCGTGCGAAACGAGGCACCTTAAACTTACTTATGAAGCTTTTAGGGATATTTTTTCTAAATACTTTTCTCGTGTCTCACGAGACTTCTTTCCAGGTTAGAAATTATTCTATAAGTAGAAGTTACGCAACTTATCAATATAACGATTTACGTCAAAATCCGTCTAGCGGTTTCCTTTGATGTTTCCGCAGACAGGCGCCTGTATCAATAAGATAAAATCTTTATTTGCTTTGAATAAATTGGTATGTTGTTTTGCTACAGATGTTACATGTTTCTCTTTATACAGTATAACAAGGTTTGGTTTGTTTTAGCAATTGTCATAATTGCTTATTCTGATCGCATCATCATAATAATCTTAAAGATTTCTTCCACCGTTCGACAGCGAACTGTACCGACTAAAAGTAAATTTTGCACCAAAATTTTGATTTGACATATTTTTTATGTCAATAGCCGATAAACAGGCAAATATTCCACCTGATGGTAAGTGTCCACTGCCACCCATAGCGACCAAAGGCATCATAGACGCGTTGCCGGCTAATAAGAAAGCGGGTAATCCGAATACTATCACAATTTTGAGCCTATTTCATAAAGTAATTAAAATAAAATAATATTAAGCAGCTTGGAAAGGAAATTTAACGCACCATATTAATACATATTAATACGTGAAATGAAAATTTTGTAACCTTTTTAAGCACATTAAACGGAATTTGGCATAATTAAAGTTTGTGTGGAGAAGTGCACACAGATTTACATATAGTATGGGTTACAAATACGTTATTTAATGTATTCATGGTTTACATTTATACTGTCAATGACACAAGTATAATCTGTGACGGACTTTCAGGCATACAGACCCCACTTTTCCGTTTTCCCTGGATGTTGTCCTATACCGAAGAGGATGATCATTTTTTTAATACTTTCAAAAATTTTGAACTTTAGACATGCGTGCAGAATTTGAACTCGATCCCCAACGTGCGGTAAGCGGATATTCAAAGCACTAGACTATCTGCTTATAATATGCAAACTACAGCGTAAGTTATTTAGCTAAAGTGATTAAATTAATTGGTCGTGATTCGTGACGTTATAGGATACTGAAAGCCGGGCCGCAGCTGCTGTGTTCGTTCCGGTCATAGAGTGATCAAGTGTAGTGGAAAGCTAATTTAATTAGAAGCGTGTTAATTAAGCTAACATTTTCCATGCTGTTATAGTGGTAATAGGTGGAATTATTTTAAAATCTCTTTCACTATGCGGACAACAAGCCATTCTGCCACCATACATGCAAACGGATTGAACGAACGAATAACGTAATGATGACATGCATACCACAAAAAAAAATTGTTTTCATGTTGTTTTAAAAGCAATAAAGTTACTGGGATTTTAGTACTCAATAAATCAACTCATAATTGTTAGGCCCGGATTCAAACCCACAATGCGATGGTTTAAGTACTCCCATAGTTTTCTTAAAGATATGTAAAGTCCGGCATACTTTGTAAGTGTGGCCCTTGCCCTATAGTTTTACTGAGTGTAGTTATTGAATATTATGTAAACAATATATGTTTTATTTTACACAAATCTACCATTGTTTTTGTGTATTTAAGAAATAAAGGATCATTGCTCAATATACATATCAAGTTCCAAGTAATCATTTTCAGTTATAAGTGTACCAAAGTGGCTTAGATTGCTTTTATTAAATCCTTACCTTACACAATAGGCAACGATATCCTCGCAGTTTCTAATTACCAAAATAATCAATGAAATTGCTCCCTAAATCTTGACCCCTTGCAACGATTAATCTCTCAGTTCAGACATCTACCTAAGATGAGATAAAATTTATCAAACCAAATCTGACGGAACCCCGCGTAGTACCAGCGTAATTACCAGAATTTGTAACTTGTTATGATAAACGTTTCCTCTGTTGTTTCAGGCAGTCGGCCGATGTAAACACAAAGCCGCAATGAGATGAGTATGCGCGTGTCGTGGGCCAGGTGGTATTGGATAGTAATATTCACGACGTGCACGGCGAGGACCGCCAGCGACTGGCTCGACTGCGCACACATCGCTACCTGCCGATGCAAGTGGTCCTCGGGAAAGAAAACCGCCACGTGTGCTTCCAGCGACCTCCGCCGCCCGCCATCACTCTCATCAGACATCCAAGTCCTCGATCTTCACGACAACCCGCTAAGAAACTTGCCACAAGAAGTATTCTCCAACATCGGACTGCTCAACTTGCAACGGTTGAATCTTAGGGCGACCAAATTGAGATCGATACATCCAGATGCGTTCCTAGAATTAAGAATTTTGATTGAAGTCGATTTAGCAGACAACGATTTAGCAATTTTGCCAAGAGATATTTTCAGGGGCAACGAAAGATTACGATTACTAGTACTTAGTAACAATCCACTAACGACTTTAGTCGCTGACCAGTTCCCGCCACTTCCTCATCTGCGGATGCTCCTATTGGACGGCTGCAGGTTAAGGAAGATACATACAAACGCTTTAAGAAATTTAAAATCTTTGGAGACTATAGACTTACGTAGAAACCAGCTTACATTCCTTCGTTTGATAACTTTTTCTTTACCAGCATTGAAAGCAATGTCGCTATCTGGCAATCCGTGGCGATGTGATTGCCGTCTCCGTGAGTTCAAAGATTGGTTTTTGGAGAGCAAGCTAGGTACGGAAGAGTTAGTTTGCGTCGAGCCTTCGACGCATTCCGGGAACAAATGGCGTAATGTACCCAGTGAAAGCATGGCGTGTGCGCCAGAAGTGAAGTCGAGTACATTGGTTGTGAGAGCTGAAGTTGGATTACCAGCGTCATTCGGATGCTGGGTGCATGGAATGCCAAAGCCTCAAGTAACATGGTTATATGAAGGTGCCGAAATCCACAACAGTACTGTTGATTGTGAATTGGAAGAAACAGATACTACGGTTGAGAATGATGACTCAGAAGAAAGAGTACCTGGTAGTGTTAGATGGGTAAATGTTACCCTGTTAAATGTAACTTCGAGTGCAGCAGGAGAGTGGACTTGCATAGCCAAAAGTACTGCAGGAGAAGCTAGAGCTGTAATAAGTTTAGTATTACCTAGGTCTCAGACTGCAACTGCTCGAACTGCCCCAGGAATACATCAGCTGTTAGGCGTCGTTTTCGGAGCACTAGGTGTACTAGCCACATTAGGATTTTTAGCAGCCGTTGCCTGCTGGCATTTACGCAGAAGAACTGTACCACCCAGTCGAAGTTTCACTGATCAGGAGAAGCGACTAATAGATGCCTCCGTAGTTGTCAGTTGCGACCGATCGATAGCTGATATGGCTTCTTCGTGTGATTTCGAATTGACGGAACGATCAATGTCCATTGATGATCAACCACGAGGATGTGGATTTGATCCAGTTCACATAACGATTGAGGGAACTCCAGGAGCGTTTCCTCCACCACCCGCTGAATTCGCAGTACCAGTTCCCTATGGCAATATTTTCATATCGGTTCAAGTATCAGGACGAAGTGAACCTGCCAAATATCCTGATTTATTGAGTGGTGGAGCTACACTACCGAGGCGAAGTCGAACGTGCTGTAATGCGCCCGCGTATGATAATATGGGTCCCCGAGTGACGGCCACAGGGAGTTCCACTTGGTCACTACCTGGTGCAAATTCAGAAAATGTGGAAGCATCTGAGACTCCCGTGCTTACTCTACCGCCCCCGCCTCCGGAATTCGTCTCCCTTTAGCCTAGGCCGTTGGTACTGGACGCTTCAAACCTGAGGTGACTTGGTACCATAAAACTTTGCAGTCAATTAGACTATTTCCCAATTATTGTACTTATGATAATTTCAACGTGAATACAGTTTTGAATTGTAAATAGTGAGTGCGTCGTGTGAGTGATGTGTGACATCTTGTGAGATTTAAATACGTAAGGTTGTTATCAATATTGAAGATTGTACGATACTAATGTAAGTTCAACTTGTTATTCGTATGTTGGGATGTTGACGTGAGAGCGTGTTTAGTCTCGTCCTCTTTATTTCCTAGATGTTCTTTTATGTCTACGCATAGTCTTCCCAACTTTTGTAAATATCGTTTATTCCTATACAAACTTCCCAAACATAAGACTGACCCTTTTGTCTTATTTTCTCTCTCTTTGTAATCGAACTTAAATGTATAAAGCTCTTCACTTAGAAAAAAGCCAACGATAGCTTCTAATCTAAAATTTTATTTAAAAGCGAATAATGTAAAAGAAAATAAACCAGTCACATTACGAAGTATCCCGTCCTTTTATTTGTGCTTCTCTTTAATATGTCTCTTTTATCTTTCTTTAATAAAATTGCGAGGATTTTCAATTTCAAAGAACTATTACTCTTTATTAATTTACGTATGAAATATACTAGTTACAACATAAAATATTTGAACCAGTAGATATAAAAAATCGGCAAGATTAAAGTGTATCTTTAGGAACACGATAATAAGTATAATAAAGTTAATATTGACACAAATTAACAATGATAATGTGGAATCTTTTTCAACAACTCTTTGAAGATTCATAAATGAAATGTAATTAAACAACATTCATGTTGCTCGCACATCTGTACAAGTAATTTAGTAAAATGATAACTTACAAATTCAAGAGGAATAATTTAGGAAAAAGAAGTCAAGACGCTTCAAATAAAATATTTTGTAACACTTGCTATAAGACATAATAAAAATTACTTTATAATTTAACGTCAAACAGTTACTAAGGAACGATAACTACAAATCCACTTCAGAACAGTTTTTATATAATGCAAAGGACTGGCGAAAAGCGGAAGGGTTCTTTGAAGCGTCATCAATGCTTCGCCGGCCTTGAATGAAAGCTTCTTTACGCCTTTTTTGGAAACCCCTATATCATTTACAGATAAACAGAAAACATGAAGGATGCAAGATTATTCGATTTCTTTTCTGCTGGCAACGCCTTGTTGATTCTTATGGTGACTCGTGGGTAGCAGCGACCACTTACCATCAGGTAAGCACCTAGTTACTCATACTGTTATAATTGACACAAAAATTAGCACCATATCTGTCTGAAACACATGCAAACATTTCTTGTAATATTAAAACATAGTTTCAAAATTAAATTCTGGCGCCTTTTACAAGAAAGGGTACGTTTCTCAATTAGAAACTTTTGTCGTTAACTCTAGGAGCCGATGAAGTCAAAACTTCCTAACTTAAAATAGTATTAAATGATAGAATCCTAAAACTTTTCGAAGATTCTACAGCTGCCGGTTGGACTAGATCATACAAACTGGCAAAGAACAGCTGCTGGATATTAATTATTCTTTTGAATCAAATTTATATTAATTTACCGAACACTTTAAAAGATAAAACCTGCATTTGGTTCACAATACAATACAAGAACTCTTTACTATACACCATAAATTAGGAGATAACAAGAATGATTACATATGCAGAGGGATGATATACAAAAGGTTGTCTTATCGATTTCTTCCAGAAAACCTTTAGGTGGTAGATAGATAGAGTGAAAAAAGGGGCATAGGTGTACAAATAAAATAATAAGAATAATAACAATACAATACAATTATCTTTATAATATACAATATCAATAATTTTTAACTATTTAGATAGTAGTCCCAATGACGTCGTTTAAACGTGTTTACAGATTCAGCGCGTTTAATAGGCAACTCAAATTTTTCAGAGTTATACGCGTATTAAACATTAATTATCACTTGCTCCGGTGAAGAAAAATACCGTGAGGAAACCTGCATATCTGAGAGTTCCCGGAGGCGTGTGAAGTCTGCTTATCCGCACCTGGCCAGTGTAGTGGAGAATGACATGTACTCACAATCAGAGAGGAGATCTGAGCCCAGCAGTGGGACAATTATGGCTCGTGATGATAAATGATACACTATTATATAGTTTACACAATATACCCACGCGTTTAAAGCTTATACACAAGTTTAAGCCAGAGCCGCGGCTCGAGCTTCGGGCTACGAAATATGGAACATTGCAGCGATAAATTGGGATTTAATTCATTAAACAACTCGTTACGACGCGTAACGTGTTAAGATATTAACAGAGCACAACTTTACAACACGGAGCTACACTGGCCTGACGAGAGGTAATAATACTCGCGCTGGATGCGGCTGTAGATCTTTGAGCGTACTTCTCCGCGTCCTTCTTTATCGACCAAGCGTTGGTGATGCCTTGGGCATTTGCCTTTGCCTTACATGGCCCGACTATTCGTGTCGGCTGTTTACATAAAACAAAATTGAGTTAAAACACCGTATTGACATAATTATAGAAGTATTATAATAAACTATTTTAAGGCTTCAGTACAATTGTGTTGGAGTCTGCGACGCTAATATCTGACTCATCTCTCTTGTCAGGTCTTGTTAAAACAATACAGTATTAGAATCTCATTTGATGTCGACGTGAGTTTGGCTCTGTTTAAGATTGGTTACAGGTGTCAATTCGGCAGTGTCAGAGTCTGTTCAGTACTATCTAAGTCATTTATCAGTTTTGGCAATATTTTCACGATTGATTATGTGTGTGCGTTAATTTGGTTTCTACCCTCCTTTCTCATCGTTTTTATTCGTTTGCCTGCGCCGCCGGCCGCGAAAGATAGTCCGGACGCGAAGACGGTGACAGTGGTGTCATCTCTTCACACAGTGGTCACACACAGTGGACAGTGGTCTTCGTCGTTCACGGTCTCGTAGCCGTTCGAACAAGCCACAATTGATAGTTTTGCCGTATAGTTTGTGTATATGAATTAATATGTTGATATTCCGCATATCACATCGTGCAATTCGATGTCTGTGCCGCGCAGTATATCGCGCACGGCGCGGCGCGGTCCCGAATCATCGCTCAATCTAAATTATTGTGCAACTTGGGACTAATCTAATTCGCGAGCGCGCAAGTTTTTCAATAAAACACGCTTATCTCGTGCGCGATAATTAAACACATCATAAATGTTTCTTAAAACGATATAACTTCAGTATAATTAATTTTATACAGGAATTTCAGTTACTCAACTTAAATAACAATATTTAGCAGTAGCTATAAAGTATTAATATCGGACTGGGAACACGGCACGTCCATGCTGCAGAAAACTATGCAACTCCCGGTAAATGATTTTACCTGATGATCGATATTCTAGCTTAACGTAAGATATTATTAATGGGTATTCTAGAGTTAGCTGAACATGAAATATTAATATAATATTGTTTTTTATATCAATGTCTGAAAAACGTTCAGACATGCCACCTGATACCATGACGTGCCACCCATGGACAGCCGTAATACCAAAGGAATGAGAGATGTGTAGCGGTCAAGAAGGCGTTCTCGCTTTTTAACTACCTTTCCGATATTGGAACCGAAACACGTTAAACATATTTCACGGTTTATTTATTTATCCTTTATTGTAATGAACCTTAAAATAAGAGGATACAATGGGGGGACTTAATGCCTTATGGCATTCTCTACCAGTTTATTCTAGGAAGGTGACAGCTGGCCAGGCAGTTAATGAACCCTACCGCCAGTAGTAGTAAGAATTTAACTGGGTGGTACACAGCCTTAAGATTTCAAACACGAGTAACTTTTTTTTTAGTCAATATCCGACAAACCAGCAGACGTTCCACCTGATGGTAAGTGGTCACCGCCGCCGACGGACGTCAACGTAACGTAACGTGACGCGTACCCTGTCCTCATTACCTCGTTTGTTGTTAAGCTGAGTGCACCAGGAATAAGGATCGTTGACTTAGCCTCGAGGATGGATGGAATCATTTACGGCCCAAATCATACATAAATTGAAATACAATAGCAACATATATCTTTCATTAATAACATTTGGCGCACTATTTAGATGGTATCCAAATCCAATCTCCTGCAAACGTAATATAACTTGGCGCACTAATTACCTATTCGATGTGCCGAAGTTGAAGATAAAAGTTTGCCCATCAAGCTTAGCTGTAATTAGCTGCTGTAAGGCTTTATTAGAAGTTACGCGAAACTCGCTTCAAGTCTTCAAATTGGGTGTAATGATAAATCGTCTGAACTTAGTCCAATTAATGATTACATTGAATAAATAACACAAAAGTTCCAAAAAGAAGCTATAGCCTGGTAGTGTGAACTTCAGTCTCCTGCACGGAAGCCCTGGTTCGAACCGTGCATCCACCCTGATTGTTTCAAAGCTATTTTCATATTAAAAATTAATTATCACTTGTTTCGGTGAAAGCAAACGTCTTTTAATATTTTTATTTCCCGTCGCTTACTTGTCTTTGGCTGAGCGTAATTGCGCCTATGCCACATTCGGAGAAAAAAAAAAGCAAACGTCTCGTTATGCC
>DWLW01000079.1:0-10930 GCA_018251875.1 Lychnuchoides ozias
CATAGCACCAAAGCCTAATAGACGCGTTGCCGGCCAATAAGAAAGCGGGTAATACGCAGTCACATCTACTGTAAGAAAAACTATTTTTTTTTACAAAATTTTAACTCGGTATGTTACCGTTATTCTTCATATATTTACATAACCAAAACAGAAATAGATGAGTCATTATTCATTCGTATTAGATATTTGACAAATCGCTGCGAGCTATACGTTTAAATGCAGATTATGTAGATGAGTAATTAGCGTGCGGCTGGGTGATTTTGCATCGACCTATTGTGTTGCATTCGGTGAATAAAAAATTCAAAATGGCGGTGGGCGGATTAAGCGGTGGGTTTCGATTAAATGTCAAGTTTTTTTGGTGGAGTTACAAACGCGATTAGTTTTTCGCGCCAAATATTAGAGTGGGAAACTTATCGGTGGGATTGTAAAGTTAAATACATTTTTGTAAACTTCCAGTACTCCTATACGAATCGTCATTGATTATCCCTTCTCGCCTTCTCGAGTGTTCCTGAAAAAAGAGATTGTTTTCTAAAATAGTTCTTTCTCTCTGCTCGTTGGTCGGCTATTCGCAAAAAAATAGTCTCTCTTATGAATAAAGCTGACAGGTAGATCGGTCATCTGATGGTCACTTGCCATCTCGGCCATCACTGTTACTGGGACAACGTTTATGAGTTACCATCTGATAGTTAAACATAGTTTGAGCTTAGGTAAGAACAGTACTAAAGACAAAGAAAAGCTTATAAATAAGACGTTCCAATTCAGTCTTCTGTGGCAGTACATAAGTGATCGACCACATATAGGACGGTAATTCTATTAGAGAAGATCATCGTAACTTGTAGCGAAGTCTAAGCATCAGAAGGACTACATGTGCTGATCTCCCGTTTTAATAAAAATAAACCGTAGAACGATGTGTCCTGATGTTAAACGAACTATAAAAGTTGAAAATCCATAAGTCAAACTACATCAAATAACGTGTTGCGCATCTGTTATCGGTGCTGTCGGCTTAGAATCTTTTCAATACAAGTACCCTAATTAAAATGATTATCCAGGCGAATGATCGCCGCGGGCGGTATCACGCCTCTGACGTCATCAAACACCGAGGCGCACTGCAAATTGCATGTTCCTATACAGTCATGTTTTTTGTCCCAAACCAAAGGTCGACCAAGGACGTCCCCCAAGTTAATCACCCGTGGGTATAAACTGCTGGGTTAAAATGTTATGCGAGGACAATCGTACGTGTTGTTATAGTATTTCCATAGTGTGATGTTGTTATTTTAATTCCCTTATGAAACTTTTGGTAACAACGGATTATCTTTGTTAAAGGTACTTGTCTAGCTTGGATGTCTTGATTATTTGTATACACGCGTTCTAGTAACCTATTTCTTTTTACATTTAACTTCTGCTATATTTCTGCTATATAAGTTTGCCATTATCTTGGAAATGATTTAACTAGAGTCAATCCTATTACTTATATATAATAACTTCGTTGCATGGATTGTAATTTATGCATTAGTTGTAAGTTTACCTATATAATTTTATAAGTGAGAAACTTCCTAAAACTACCTACTACTACCTAAACCTTCTATTTCATTTCGCTTATTATATTATTGCAATATTGACTCATGATCAAGCCCAGTGTGGGGGATTTTAATGATGAAAGTTATTTATTCATTTTAATCATTGGAGTACATTTTTATCATTACAGCCGAAAAACAAAACAGACTACCTGATGGTAGATGGTCACCGTCCATGTATATTAGACACGCGTAACACTAAAGGCATTACCGAGGCGTCGCCGGTGCAAGTGGGAAGCGTGCAACCCGCTAGTTAATGACAGATTAGGAATTAATAACAGATAGTACTGTATAACACGCACACAGTCCAATGCGTTGGTACCGACAAGCGTGTTCCGAATTCCATTGCAGCGGCCATTCAGACGAAATTGCTATTGGGCGGCCCGTATGGATGCTTGGATAGACCGCGCCGCGCCGGAGAATTCCTCTGCATTAGACGGACAGGTATTAATTTGTTTGAACATTAAGCTGATGCTTATGAGCCGCACCTACAACCATGATGATGATGATGACTCTACTACTATTCGTATTATCGATTTTCTAAAAAGTATAGAAGTAATAGGTGACTAATCTAGCGATTATTTGGAACTAGTCGATTTAACGTCTGAAACAAATTTAAGTCGAATCACACACAACAATGTAAATAATACAATCTACCTTGCCAATGGCGCCAACTTGCAATTATAGCGGAAAGGCAAAGGCACAAATTGATGATTTTATAAATATATTTTATATTTTAAAGTAAAAGTCTATTAAAGTCGTTAAGTATCTGTTAATATTTATTTTATATGTGAGTATAATAGTATAAATTACGTATTAGGTATTTTTGAATTCCGAAATTTAAATTCTTGAATGTGATTGTTACTAATAATTGATAAGCGACATTCGGAAACTATTTCAACGCGTGGCAATTTCTCACATAAGTTTGTTCTACAAGAGATTCTCGTATGATTTCCAAAAAAACTTTGGTAGTAACATTCGAGATTTCATATTACACCAATCCGAGTAGAATACATTTGTAGTCTAGACGAATCTTGTAAAAATTAAGTTAGATTAAAAATATAATTAAATAATCTTTAATTGTAATGTATAATTTATCTTTAATTTATTTTTATTTCCCAATATTATTAATAACACCTTGCATAACGAATGATATTATATTACAGAAAAACCGAATCTAGTCTTTTGGAATATACTTATATCTATTAAAATCAAAGCTTCATCAAAAACTGACTAACACTGAAAAAAAATTTAAACAAAAAAGATATACCTTAGAAATAATTCAGTTATCGGTTGCCGTCGCTTACCGCTCGGTCGTCGGCGGTTGAATAAGCGTCTAACAGTGCGTCCATGATAATTTTGTATCGGTTTTGTTACGGTGGGGTGTGTATCGATTTCATTTAAAAACGCTGATCGAAACTACAAAATAGTGCACATGGTGACATTTGTCGCTTTTTATACTTTTAATGGTTTTTAGTTTAAATAGTTTTTTTATATCTATTTTATACTATTCGTTTCTAGTGTTCTCTTATAAGCTTATATAAAAGCTTAACTACCCTATCATAGTTACTAGCATAACTAATCTGTTCGGTAACATACTCACATGTGAACGCAACACGTTTTTATGTTGCTTTCTCAAGTGAATATCAAAACGATAAGTCGTGTGATGAATGGTCATCTTATTGTAACAAAGCATAGAATATTTCTGGAGAAGCGGATTACTAAAAAAACAACATATTCGCAAAACAGCGTCCGAATATAAAAAGCGGTCTCGCACACAGACTCAGGACCCTCGCGACACATAATGAAGGGAGGGCACCATGATATAATGCAGTTTTTTATTGCTTACTCCTTATACCCACAACTAAAAAAAATACTACCGTACATTTTAACTATCACTGTTTTTGTACGAAGATAGGAAGGGTTCGGTCGAGGGCTAAGGGTAGCTCACCGTTTGCTTGATAAAAAATTTACGTCCATTCAACTTTAGCGAAAGGGCCACGATTTTTCACAATGAACTCCAGGGGTCAGTAATATCATAAGTTTTCAATGCAATATGAAGCTTCACCATCAATCTCATTTTAAACCCAGACCCATTATGCACCAAACATCTTTTGATTAATATTCTAATTTAATTCGTCTCCAGCGGGACTGTCGCCTGTGTTTTATCGCAGGTAGCCTCTTGTTTCTAAGAAAAAAAATATTTATATCTCCTATTAGAAATCCTATTGTTCGCGCGAGGGCACGTCAGCACGCGACAAAAGGAACATTAATTATAACATCCGATTAAAAAACGCCATTTAGCCGTGCGAGAGAAGTCCTTTGTTTGAGATGATTGAATTTAGAATTCCCTACATTAGCTTACGTCTCTGGGGACGGAGCCCGACTAAAAAAACACCCATCTTCTATTTGCGTAGGCTGCGCCACTAACGAATTTTTTACACTAAAATATTTGGAAAGTACAGACCAAATTAAATAAAGATCAGATTACACGGGAGCGTGTATCCAGCGAGACAGTGAGAGACTAGGTAAGAACGGTGGAACTGCCGAAATATGAGCAACCAATTCCATAAACCACATCGGTGGAAGGAAACACGAGTTATGTTCGTACGTGCTCGCACATAGTAATTAGATATTACGTATCCCAGTTAATCGTAACTCGCACGGGTGTTGTTTTACCCGAAAGGGAGAATAAATCACGCGTGCACTACACACCACGCTACACCACGACGCAATAAAAAACAACAAAAAAAAAAGAAACAATGTCAGAGACCGGAACAAAAGGATTTATACCGACGCGCTGATCTATCGTGAAAAAATCGTTATGATAATAAATGAAACGCTTAAATAAAGAGCAGTAATAATAGCGAACGAGAACAATACGCCGTGTTTTATGCGTCCGGGGATGAATTAAGGTTTATTTAGCAGCTCGGCGCAGATAAACTTTTTGACATTTCGCACGCACTCACGTGGCAGCTGTTCAGAATTTTGGTATTAAATTCCCTCAGATGAAGTACTGCATTTTAATGAGCCATTACAATTCGCGCGTGTCATTGTAATAGTCACTAAAACTACCCAGAGATACAATTACATGTTGTGTTCGAACGCTTATATGCATAGTGCATTTACAGAAAAATAATTATATGTCGAAGTAAGTAAACTATTCGAAATCTCTGGTGAGGGAGAAACCTGAATGAATTGCTTAACGCACATTGTAACAATGCCGCATCGTATCATATGACTGTATAAACATGTCAGAAACTATTGCTCAAGAGAAAGAAACTATCCAACCAGTCATTGTAGCTAAAAAATAAATCCGTGGTTATAACTTCACTTGTTACTCATTTTATTTCCGTAGATGTTTTATGAGCTATAATGCTCTCATGATACCAGCCTTAGTCTCGTGCAAAAAAACAGCGATTTTAAAAGTAGGTAAACACTTATCATAAATTACGGATACCTACAATTTTTGTATTTTAAATGATTATTCGACCCACTTACATAAATTAAAGTTACAGTGAGACTGATAGAGTGGTGGTAAGATTTTAAATAAAAAATAAACATGGCTCGTATCAGGTCTTGTAACTCAATGCAATGTCCGTCTGGGCTATATGAGCGCGCATCTTAAAAACGCTACGGTACACTTATATTTTTATAATAACGCACGCTACAGATGCACTATTAATCTCGTGCGATGTGTAGTTATTAAATCTTGGTAGAGCGGACGATGTCGTCCGACATATTATTAATGGAAGTGTATCACGGGAGCCATTAGATACGTAATTAACATCGATCGCGGTCGTTAGAAAAAAAGCTACTTCAAGTGCTCCGAGGAGGCGAGTCCCGTCACTCGTGGCGACGAATAAAAACGTCATTAAAGATTGATCGCCCGAAGGAAGTATCATTAATATTATTCAATTAATAAAATGTAATTTTGCCAGGCAAAACTCTCACCCCAAGGAGGAAAAAGCAATTAGTGGCTAGATTGCAATCCGTCAAAACAACTGCGTAAAAAACTACGAGTGCTCATTAAAAAAAGAATTCGCGAGGGGTGAATATATAAGAAGTTTTTTGCATAAGACGGAGGCGCCCTCGATTTTGAAGTTTTTTTTTGTAGGGAATAAACTATGTGGGTGCAGCGTAAGCGGTTTTCGTCACACTCGCCGAGTGTAGGGATTGACGGAGTTTTTTTTTTAATTGTGTTGGTAATGACAGTTGTTATGGTTTTATGGTACGGTAATGAGCGGAGTCGCGCGGTGACATTTGCATGTGATCGCGGGGACGTTTTTTTCGTCGACACTTTTGTTGATAAAGTTTTTCAACAGTTTTTTCCAGACTGTTTATGGCGAGCGACATTGCTCTATTTAGTGTTTGCGGTTAAATATTTCAGAAGCTCCTTGTTTATAGCTAAGGGGTGGTTTATTGTTCTTTTTTAAGTGTTTGTATTCAATGTCACATGAATATTTTGTGTTGGACGTGTAATTGATACGGGTTCGTGTTCTTAATTTTGTAAGCGTTAATGTTTGACATATTAGGTTTGTGGCGCGTTACGTAGGCAAGGTACAAGTTTGAAGAGCGTGATTAGAATTAGGTATTATGACTAGCTGGGCCTATCAATCAGACGGTTTGGCGGGACGAAAAGATAATAAACGACGATGGTCTGACGTGCCGACGGGCTCGATTTGGTATTAGCAATCATTAAATTGGAAATAACGCTATATCGGCCGATACACCGCTTTTCTTTTATAAATATCTCTCACGTGATGCCGGTGCCGTGTCGTGTCACGAACCTTACTGAAACGATGGCAATATTCAAATGGCGATATAAAAAAGACAAGTTAGGTAGCATTTAAAAAGCTTGTTTGTTCAGCGACGAATCGTTTCTAGACATGACACACGGCGGTGCACGGCGCATCAAACTTCTTTCTTGTTCGGCTATCGTCTCCTTTATTTTAAACACGTTAGGAGTCAATTTAATGTATTCCAACTTTAACTGTTACGTGGTAATACTGCACCATCTCCACAGTTGATACAAAATTGATCTGAAGCAAAAAGGTCTGTACTAAAATGCAAGACCACAAGTAAGACAAGCCTTTAACACTGTTTTATATTTTCAGTCACCATAAAAATGTTATTTGGAAAAGAAAAAGAGGAGTTTAAGCATTATTAAGCAAAAATATTTCTTCAACAACTGGCATATCGCAACCGTTATCCACATGGTACTTGTTCATGGCTTCAACCCATTAGTGGCTGACTGCAGGCAACGGGTTTGCGTAATTTAGGAGATAACTCCACCAGGCTTTTCTACGTTGAGTTGGAGTTTTGTTATTAAATGCACCACAGTTGGAAGGGTTAATGGCCTACTAGAATGTCAGCAATTTTTATACCAACCAAAAACCGACGTTATCCGGTCTGACCGTCTGTTATCTAACTATAAGAACCGGAACGAAATAAAAACTAAAATAAATGCTTAATAAAATTTGCCACCAGCGCCTACCCTTCAAACTCCCTCCCGACAGTGCGTTACTTGACTTAACTCGGTTCATCGCTTACGATTGATACTAACTATAGCTAATGAATGTCATGACCACATAAAAGTACTTTGGTACATGATCATTAAAAAAAAAATACCTGATTACGTAACCGTATATTTCTTAATTTATTTAAGCTTTATTGTACCTTATAAAGTATGGGATACGAAGTTAGATTCAATAGTAGAAGATCCACACTAAGTTTCACTGGCAGTTAACCTTAGGCTGGGCTTATCATATAAGTAACTGAATTTAATACTACCTTCTTCATTTTATAATTTTACTAGTTTCATCTAAATAAAAACCCTTGCCAATTGTCATCCTGCCTCTCTACTCTACTCCCTCTGTATTGTGTATCTTTCGACAACTGAGGCCAGTTAACCTCAGTTAACCAATTTTCACCCCCTCACATTGTAATAGAAGACCCGAGACCCAGCAGTGGGACGATTATTTTATGTCAATAGCCAACAAACGAACAGACGGCACACCTAAAGCTAAGTAAGTGGTCACTCCCATCTCTGGACGTCCGTCATATAAAGACATCACCGACTTGTTTTTGGCCAACGAAGCGGGAGATCCACTTATATTGCCAGCTATCTAAAACTGCAGCTGACACATAAAAACATTTTACGGTTGATTTTAGAACAAGGGTGGTACTCGTAAGGTAAGTAAGAAAACAAATCCTACCACGATAAATAAACGAGTAAATTTCGGATTAAACTGGCTATCGCAGAGCCCAGCGGCTTTTAACAATACCGACCTGGCACTATAATTTCTGACGTAACTTGTTCTTTATATAAAAAAAAAATATCAATAAATTGCTGAAAGATTAAACAAAAAAATTAGGTCATTACAGTACATATTATAAGTAAGAGAATTCTAATACATTCCTAAATTCATTTCGTTTCGTATAACAAGTCGTGACTAGTTGGCATAACGCCATTAAAGGCCAAAGGATTATATTACTTTAACGCATGACGTAAAAAACATATTTCATTATGAAATAAATTACGATCAGCATACATTAAAATTGAAAAACGATATGAATATTCATATAAATCAACATTACCCATTACTAACAATGAAGCATTATCGGGTTGCAATTTATTTGCTTGTTTAATGAAATTTGTAACGAGTACGCTTTTCGATAGCTATTTCAATTCATTTAATTCTCAACTCAGTAACACTAATGTTTAAAAGAGATGGTTGTATGTATAAAACTAATGTTTGATGCCATTAAATTTTTTATAATACTTATTGAGAGAATTTTTGATAGTTAAAAAAAATTACGACAATGGTGAACGTGTCAATAATGCGTGTCGATATAATTTATTGCGAGTCGTAAATTGTAGACTAAATTAAATCGATTTTAAATCCTTTTTTTTTTGCTTTTTAATGATTCCTATATCACTAATATTAACTATAAATCAATTTGTTGAACTCTTTTATTGGAGCAAATTTAAAATGTTCCGAGGCTTAACAATGTACGGGGAGGATTGAATTTAGAGCAATAGAGTAAGTTATATATTTAACTGGGTTGCGCAAACTTGGTACAATTTATTTAATCGTTTAAATAATTTTTGGGAGTTAGATAAACTTATACATTTTTCAAACGTCATTTTTAAATTAAAACTGAAAGTATGGAAAAATATGAAATGGGAAATAGAAGAAAAGTTGTTTAATTAGGTTTATCTCTAACCTGTCTACAATTCTGCTGATCCCCCTGAGAGAAGAGTCTTTGCGAACGAGACAGGTCATTGTCGATCATTCTGGCCTCTCTGTACCGCTTAGTAGACGTCATATATTTTTGAGAATACTGTAAAGAACTTCTAGGTACGAATAGAATAAGGAAGGTAGATAGATAACAATCCCAGCAGCGTCCCAGGGTTTAGCTGCTTCAAATATAAAACTGCACTTTTTTTTTTAATTAATGCCCGTCAAACAAGCAGACGTTCTAAGTGGTCAACGCCGCCCATGTACGTCCATAAAACTTAGGGGTATCACAGACGCGTTGCCAATTAAAAAGCGTGTAAACCTCATACTGGCTCTCCGACACTGCAACCGAAACACTTTGACACATTTCACGGTTGGCTCTAGAAGGAGGGTGGTAAGCCATGTAAGGAAGCCAGGCAGGTAAAAATTCCTACCACCAAAAATAATTACCGTCGGAATTGAACACCATGGCACAAAGGACTTTTTTTTAAATTTGATACATAATTCGCATACAAAAAAAAAATTAATTTAATATTCTAACACGTAACTTTTGCGTAAACATGTAATTTATTCAATAAAAACAACTATGTAGAAATCGTGAACATTCAAAGTTATCTCCGACTGCATGCAACCACATTTCTAAGGTGGCAAAGACAATGATAATTGTCCCAGGTGAAATATAGTGCCACCGACAAAAGACCTATGGGGAGAAAAAAATTACATTTTTCTTTGTGATCCAGCGACCATTCACTACAGGTGGGGTAACGTGGGGCGGGCGGACAATGAGTTGTATCAATGGACGATACCAATATTTTTTGCTTAAGGAGGCGAGTGTTTGCAAAAAAAAACGGCTCCATTAATTATTTTACAAACGATGCCCGCGCGCTATGGTTCGGAGGCGATCTTGATCAGTTTTCATTTTGCAATTCATGTCTCGGTTTTCATAAATAATGGTTTATTATGAATGTGATTTTTATATTTATAGGGTGTAAACCATTAATTAGATGTTTGCAGCTTGAGGCTGCCATGTAACTTGTACTCCCTAGATATTTGTTTTACATTTATTATGTCACGCGGCCTACCTCCTTACAAGACTTTTTTTTTGGACCTATGAAAGAAGTTTGTCTACTATGTTTAACTATTAATTATGGAAAAAATATGCTAATAATAATAAATATCAATAACATTTATTATTATTATAAAATTAATAATTGAATTTTTTTTCTTCATATAACTATCTCTGATACAAATGCATAATATTTTTATGCTTAACATTGATTTGCATAATGTGTGTTGTTACTAGAAATAGCTTAAAAAATCTATATCAAAAATAGTCAGAAATAGCGACATATGTTATTTACCGATTACTATTTTAGTAGCTAAAATTGACGATTCATATTCCATTGATTAATGGTCAAAACTTTTATACGAGGAAGTGTACCTAGTCTATGTCTATGAAGAAATCGGCTGTGACAATTAGAATCTAGTACAATTTAAAGTCACAGGACTGGAGTGATATAATTGCTAGACAGGCAAGAAATGCTAACGGCGTAAGTAATGCTATAATATATACCAGTTGTATGTATTAAATTCGCTGACCGTAGCCATATTGGCATTGGCCACCAGGAGGGAAGAATTTCTAACATTTCTAAATAACAATAATGTAAAACGATTGTTGCGGTGTTGGCCATTCTATGCACAGGCCGCTAAGTGACCGCAGGCCTAACTGGCCGATTTGAATTCCGATACAAATGGTTTACCTATTCATATTACGCATTTTAAAATAGTACTAACGTATAGACACAGTATTAGTTTTGAATTAAGTGTTGACTGTTAAGTTTTCTTGAGCGTACTTCGATTGATACAAAATAAGCAATCATTTGGTATGTTAAGCAATTATGATTACGCAATAATTTGGTATGATGACCCCGTAGCAGTTGGTAGTGGTAGCTGTCGAGTGAGAGGTACCGGGTTCGATTCTCAGCCGGGGCATGCCTTTATATGACTGATAAATGTTTATTTTCAGGTCGTGGGCGTTTGTGATGTTTAATTCGTGTATGTCCATACCACCCGCAATACAGGGATTCCCCGTGCGGGGGTGAGTGTGTAAGC
>DWLW01000080.1:0-10920 GCA_018251875.1 Lychnuchoides ozias
ATATGTAAAAGCTGCCGCGTCGTTAAAACGACAGCCGCTTTTTCCGATTGCTAAACAAGCATTAGCTAGAATCGGAAGGATTTATAGTCACTGCTTTATAATCCATTACATTACCACATTTATGTTTCAATCTATAACGAAATTGTATATCGGGTTGAATGTCTCACACAATTTATTTTTAGATCCCAAGGAAGTGTTCCAAATTCAAAACAAACCTGTCAAACGCAAACGCAACCGAAACTTTCGTATTTCCGGATGAAATAACCGTGTTTCTCTTAGAATTTATCCAGATGTCAACAAAGGGAGAAAATATTCCAAATACCCACTGCCCAAAAGAGAAAGTTGAGGTGCCGCTAAACTTTGCCAAATATAATTGAACGGAGAAAATATACGTGACGGCGTTTCCCCGTAATGTTCCTGACACGTTTTCTGAACGACAGAACACGGAGCTTATTGTTCGCCATTATACTAATTGTGTACATTAAATGGAATAGCCTTCGCAATAAGAGAAACACGTTAAGCAGCTTTCTGATTCGGAAGGTGGTTGATTAATATACGAAAGAATATTTGTCTAGATTTTATGAGATAGAATCGCAGTTCGCTGGCACAACACTTTCTTTTTCCGACGAGTTTCACAGACGTTTCTAGCTTCTGCAAAAATACGAGCAGATCACGGAAGATTGGGGTCAACGATAACAACATTAGGTACCTAGTTATGAAGTGGTAGAATTACTTAGAGCGAAAGTAGAGAGAAAAATTTAACTTAGCTTTACTCATAGGTAAGCATTTTCTCGCAATAGAAAAGTTCAGAAAACACTCAATCATACACTTTATCGATAAACTGCGATATTCGATTTTATCAACGTTTAAGTAAGTGGTTACATTTGTCCTTAGGTTCGAGTGCGTTGCTTGTATATTACGGTTTCAAACATTAACCTAGATCTGGTGGAAGAAAAGTGGGAGTTTGAGGATGTATTACGGAGCGTTCAGACTCGATGGGCAGTCATCGATGCACTTCACTGGGAGATTGACATCGAGCTGAACGGCTCCAACGCGGAGTATGAATCATCCTATTCAGAAATAGAAACGTTGTTTTTAAATATAAAGAAAGCCACCAACAAAAAGATGTTTTCTTACGCATATAAAGAAAAAAGCACACCCGTCATGGAGATCCCGACGTTTAGTGGCAGTTATCAGCAGTGGCCATCGTTCAAGGATCTCTTTACGGAAACTATTCATCAGAATCCATCCCTCTCTAATGCGCAAAAGATGCAGTTTCTTAAAAGCAAGGTTAAGGGAGAGGCGGAACGTTTAATCCAACACCTTCTTATAAGTCCCGAAAATTACCTCGTGTGTTGGGACATTCTGAACAATAGGTTTAATAACAAAAGATTAATTTTCAACGCGCACATTAATGTTTTATTAAACCTTCCCGCAGTACAACATCAGTCATTAAATCATGTCAAACGAGTTCATGACACCACACTAGAATGTCTGAATGCTATCAAAAATTTAGGGATTAATGTTAGTTCATGGGACCCGCTTATTGTTCATCTACTTTCACAAAAATTGGATAATGACACCTACAACGATTACATGTCATCAATAAAGAGCCCACGCGATTTGCCAATTTTGAAGGAATTCCTAGATTATTTAGAAACTAAATTTACAACTTTAGAGACATCTCGAAAGAAGCAAGAAACCTTTACATCATCATCTAAATTAAACTTGTCATCAAATCAATCAACATCAACCAGATATCAAAATAGTCATCAACAACATAAACCGGTACATTTCTACAAAAATGCATATTCTTCGAGTCCGCGAACCATCACCAATAATAGCAAAAATGTTAACTACAAGTGCTCTCTTTGTTACGGAAATGATCACGCCATATTCAATTGTCAAAAATTCCTAGCAATGCCGGCGTTCTGTAAAGAAAAAACAATAAGAAAATTAAACTTATGTCCCAATTGTTTGTACAACCATCATGGAAAGCCTTGCATTTCCGACAAACGCTGCCGTAAGTGCAATAAAAATCATAATACAATTTTGCATGAGGCATTTGACACCGGCAGCAACTGTACACCGCAAGGCACGCGACCGGCCGCGGGGAGCGCGGGCGGCGCGGTAGGTACGAGTCAGCACGAGCAACCTTCAGGAGTTCAACAACACCTCCAACGTCACAGTCATGCATCATTGCAAAATAATTGTCCCGAAATATTATTAGCAACCGCAAACATCAATGTACAAACAGCAGATGGGTCATATATTATCATGCGCGCATTATTAGATCAGGGTTCTCAAATCTCATTAATATCCGAAAATGCGGCTCAGTTGTTAGGGTTGCCACGACTGAGGTGCAAAGGAATTATATCTGGTGTTGGGGCTAGAGAAAGTAATTGCAAAGGGATGATAAACGTAAAATGTATTTCAACAACTAGCGATTACACTTTTGAAACAGACCTTTTAATCATGAAAAATTTAGTAAAAAATTTACCAACAAATACATTCTCAAAACCGAGCTGGTCGTTTTTGAATCAAATTAAGTTAGCAGATCCTGAGTTCTATATCAGTCGCCCGGTCGATATATTGTTAGGGGCTGATATTTACTCTAATATCATCATGGATGGAATCTGTAGAGAGGGTTCAACCTTACCAACAGCACAACAAACTCAACTTGGTTGGATTTTATGCGGGAATGTTAAATCATACCAGTGTAACGTCATCCTAAACAACTTAGAAGACATACAGAGATTCTGGGAGGTAGAAGATATCACAGATTCATCTGAGTTATCTACGGAAGATCAGTATTGCATAAAATTTTATCATGAAACAACAACCCGGCGAGATGACGGGAGATATCAAGTTCGATTACCGTTTAAATCAGGATACACAGAGAAGCTCGGTGAATCTAAATCAAAAGCCATAGCGCAATTTTATCAATTAGAACGCAAAATTAGTAAACAACCGGACACGTTACATGACTATAATTCTTTTATCACTGAGTACCAACAGCTAGGGCACATGACAACAACAACTTACGGTAACGCGACACCCCATTGTTATTTGCCGCATCACTGTGTTTACCGCGACGACTCTACTACTACTAGACTTAGAGTCGTATTTAACGCATCATCGAAGTCGTCGAGTGGATACAGTTTAAATGATGTTATGTGTCGGGGCCCAAATTTACAACAAGACCTTCAGAAACTTATCATTAAATGGAGACAATATCGCTTTGCATTCACGGCAGATATAGAAAAAATGTTTAGACAGATATGGCTTCATCCCGATGACCACAAACTACAAAAAATCATTTGGAGACCGAATACGACGGAACGTTTAAGAGAATATCAGTTAGCTACCGTTACCTATGGAACGAAGGCTGCACCGTTTCTGGCTATGATGACTCTAAAGCAGGTAGCTAGCGACGGAAGATTGAAGTATCCGAACGCAGCCGACGTCCTGGAAAGTTCATTTTACATGGACGACCTGGTACATGGGTCACATACAGCAGATGAGGCAAAATCCATGCAGTTAGAATTAATTAGCCTTTTAAAATCAGCAGGTTTCAATTTGAGAAAATGGAAATCCAACTTACCAGAATTGTTAGATGAGATTAACAGCGACAATAATAAAGAATTTGACTTTAAGGTGGCCGAGACGAGTAAAACTCTGGGTTTGAGGTGGAGTCCTGGAGAGGATAAATTCATGTTCCAATCACAAATACCTTTATCGACTGCAAGACCCACAAAGAGGTCACTTTTATCAGACATATCAAAAATTTTTGATCCGTTAGGATGGCTCACACCCGTTACTATAAAACTAAAAATTTTGTTTCAAGGAATATGGAAGCTAAATTTAGAATGGAGCAGTGAAGTTCCGCTAGACCTCTGGGACGAATGGAACCGTATCAAGGTAGACTTACAAAATATTGATCAATGTCAAGTGCCAAGATGGCTGAAAACGGACGACAAAGAGGAAATAGAGCTTCATGGCTTTTGTGACGCCTCTACAAAAGCCTACGCGGCGGTAGTCTACATCAAAGTGAAAAAGGAAGATGCCTCACCTTCTATAGTGCTGATTGCTGGAAAAGCACGGCTTGTCCCTGTTAGTAAGGTGATATCATTACCGAGGTTGGAGCTATGCGGTGCACTTTTACTAACAAGGCTGATGGAAAAGGTCCAGGAATGTCTAAGTAACTACAGCATCAAGAGTTACGGTTGGGTGGACTCTATGGTAGTACTGGGCTGGCTAAACGGAGAACCTGATAGATGGAAACCATTTGTGGCAAACAGAGTGACACGGATACTGGAGTCCATGCCTTCACATTCTTGGAGGTATATCAAATCAGAGGAGAACCCAGCAGATTGTGCGAGCCGCGGTTTAACAGCTCTGCAGTTAAGAAAACACAGTCTGTGGTGGCAAGGGCCATCATGGCTATCAACATATATACCTGACAAAGACACACATCAGTACACAACCGAGCAGGAAATAAGAAAGCGCAAGCATGTCAACGTAGTACAGTTATCAACCGATCCAGATATTATCAACCGACTACTAGATAGATGTAGTTCGTTATCAAAAGCAGTACGGACCTTAGCATGGATGTTACGATTCACTAGCAAGGGAGACAAACCTAACTATCTATCATTACAAGAATTAAAGAAAGCGAGATATATCATTATCAAGCAAGTGCAGCAAGTAGAATTCATAGATGAAATGAGCAAGTTAAAAGAAAGGAAAAGCATAAGCAAGAAGAGCAACATTTTAAGTTTATTTCCTAAATTATCAGAGGATGGAATACTTCGTGTCGGTGGAAGGTTGAGACACGCCAATATCAACATGGAAATGAAACATCCCGTAATAATACCCGCGAATAGTAGATTAGCGGACCTTATCATAGATCAGTCCCATAAGTTGTCATTCCATGGTGGAGCGCGATTGACGGCTGCGTATATGAGACAACAGTACTGGATTCCTGGTGGCATCAGAGCGATCAAAAAACGTTTACGTCGATGTGTAACATGCAGAAAACACGACCCTGAACAACAAAATCAGATAATGGGTGACTTACCTTCGTCTAGAACGAACTCCTCTAGGCCTTTCTATCATACAGGCGTCGACTACACCGGTCATGTTTACATTAAAGCCAACAAAGGCCGTGGAATCAAAACAACTAAGGGATACATAGCTGTATTTGTTTGCATGGCTACTAAAGCAGTCCATTTGGAGCTGGTGTCAGATTTAACATCATCCGCATTTCTCTCAGCTCTACGCAGGATGGCTGCTAGAAGAGGTACCCCTCATCACATCTACAGCGATCAGGGAACAAATTTCATAGGCGCAAATAACGTGCTGCAACAAGAGTTTACTACCTTTCAAAATATTACGGATCAAGAATTTATGACTGAAATAACAGACATGGGGATCACATGGCATTTTAACGCACCGTCCTGGCCATCAGCAGGCGGGTTATGGGAGGCTGCAGTAAAAAGCTTGAAATATCATCTGAAAAGAGTCGTTGGAGAGCAACGCCTTACCTACGAAGAATACAGCACTCTTCTGGCTCAATTAGAAGCATGCCTTAACTCAAGACCCCTTTGCCCTATGACAGAAGATGTCGAAGACTTAGATTTCCTCACCCCTTCACATTTTTTATCCACTGGAGCATCATTAACGTTATACGAGACTGAAAGAGATTTGAGAACAAGATGGCAACTTACTCAGAAGATATTTAACGACATCTGGAGTCGGTGGCGTAGTGAATATCTGACACAGTTATCGTCAAGGAGTAAGTGGAAGCAACGTCAACACAATATCAACATCAACGATGTCGTAATCATTCAAGATGCAAACCTTCCGCCGGGGAAGTGGGCACTAGGCCGAGTTGTGCAACTTCATCCAGGAGCAGATGGCGTTGTGAGGGTTGTCACACTGAAAACGAAGAGCGGTCTCATTAAACGTCCTATAGTAAAGCTTTCTGTTTTACCTGTAAACGAATCAGATCAAAACCTATTAAACTCTATCTCATCATCAAATGAATAGCAAGATTTATCAAGAGAACTTAGTCGATCGAAGGTGAAATATAGCTTCGTATCCATGTGTATGGCTTTACTATTAATGTTTATGACTTTAATTTCAACCACGCATGCAACGTATTATAACATCAAACTACTGCCAGACAATAGTAGTATTTATTTTGATAGCATTACAAACATGCATTTAATCAGAGACGATTGGAGACTCGTTGTCTACTACGACATGTATCCGTATCAACAGGGGAATACGGCGGTCTCTAAATATATCAAATACTTAGAAAACAGCTGTGTTCAAATAAGAAAACAATTAAATTGCGACGGAATCCTGTTACAACTGCGGCACGAGTTCTCAGAGTTCAAGCATAACAATGATATTCTAATGCATCAGCAGGTCGGCGAGCGCACCCGACGGCGCCGTGGCCTTATAGATGGTGTTGGATATCTAGCGAACAGCTTGTTTGGTGTCTTAGATGAACGTTTCGCGGAAAAATACGAGAGAGATATTAATCTAATCAGAGAGAATCAAAATCATTTAGCATCATTGTGGAAAAATCAGACATCTGTTGTAGAAGCAGAATTTAATATTTTAAAACGGACAGAAACTGTAATGGATAAGCACCATAAAATAATTAACCAAAGGTTAACCAATATGGAGAACACAATTAATAATTTTAAAACGGATTTACAAAACATAACTTCAATTACCGACTTCTTCGCGTCCGCTATGGTAGCCAATAACCTATTGTTTAGTCTTAAAAACACTCAAGAAACTCTAATGGACACCCTGACCAATCTTTATAACGGAAAATTAAACTTTTATCTTATCAAGCCAGCAATCTACAACCTATTAAAGATAAAAACTAGAATGTTACCCAATTATTTATTGTTTGAAATTAAAATACCTCTGATTGGAAGAGATCGTTATGACATTTTAAAACTCATCCCGATACCGCACCGTTCTGAAAGCGATACTATCACCGTGGTACCAGTTTCAGATTACGCCGCTATAAACTTACAGAAAGACATGTTAATTCAAGTTACAGATGAAGATATGAAGTTATGTATCCGACAAAACTCCGATACTATTCTCTGTCATTTAAACAAACCTATTTATCATATCAAAGACGATCAAAATATGTGTGAGAACGAGTTTAAATCACGGACATGCAAAACCGTTATCAAACCCTGTCAAAACCGATGGACTGCATTACATAAATTAAATAATTATTTATTTTATTGTTGCGATCAATGTCAGTTGAAACTACTATGCGGAGATCATATAACCGCCGTGCAACTGACCCGTGTAGGCATATTTACAGTCGTTGAAAGTTGCATTATAAAATCAGCTGACTTCTTTATGTACTCCCAGAGCGAAACATTTTCTAGTAAAATTAACATCAGCTACACCGCAGACATACCCGTAATTCCACCGATTAATCATATAGTTAACATAACCATCCCCAGCCTTCCTGAACTAAACTTTAACTCATCAGAATCAGTCGATCACAGTAAACAGCTACAAGATTTGCAAAAGAAAATAGAGCTCTTGAAACAGAACCAACCGTTGGCTACTCAGGTTTCGTTTCATGACGTCCATCACTACGCTGTTATATATGTTATTGTGGCGATAATGGGAGTAGTTGCTACTATATTTGGGTGGAAGCGTCTACTTCACGCCCGACGACGATCACCTTCAGCTGCAGCAACGGAAGCGGCGGCAGACGGGGACGGAGGAGCGACAACGGCGACGCGGGCCGCCGGCCCTGTGGCGGCTGCCAGGGCACAGCCGGCAAAGTGTAGTGATAAGTGTAAAACAAGTGAAAGCATCAAGTGTTATAATGTGAGTGAATGCTAGAGTGATAAAGTGGAAAGTGCGCGAGTGTTTAAGCAAAATCGAAGTACATCGCCCGTGGTACTTCGATCGGTGTTTACGGTCGTTGACAATAATGAACAACAGAACTTTACCTAGAATAAGCAGTTTATGATATTATAAATGCCCTTCATCTTGTCAAATCATACACGTAATAACCAAAACATCGGGTGCATGTTAGGTTTAAGTTTGTAATCACCTTGTTTAAATTTAAGTACATGGGAACATCTCATCACTAACTTCATCTTTCGTGCCCGGGAGCATGTACGGGCTACGCTCGCACAAAATATTGCCGCGTCGACAATTCCGTCAAGCACATTAAAAACAGTTCGCAATTAGCAATCATCATAGCCGCGCGTACTCATATATCATATATCAAGTTTAGTTTATTACATTTTTACATCAAAGTTTTAGTTTTTATTAAATGTCATTCATCTTAATATAACATATGACAATTACGTGTGAGGTTGTGTGTTCAATTTACGTTACGCAACCAACACAGCGACTCGGTTACAGAAGTGACCGCCGGCCGCTGCGAACGTCGACGGCTCGCGACACTTTTTAAAAACTAAAGTTATACAAGCAGTGACCACCTAGTGGGATGAGCTCCGGCCTCCCGCCCGGGCCGCCTGGATATGAATCTAATTTTCCAAAAAATATGTGCATAAAAATTATTTCTTCGATGGAGAAACGCATAGTGAGGAAACTAGCATAACTGAGTAATCTGAGTAAGCGAGCCTAGCAGTGGGACATGTAACGGGTCGTTACGATTTCAGGTTGCAAGTTCGATCCTCTTACAGTTTTATGTATGTACTACAAATTACAAACCGTAAGACAGGAAACATAATTGAGCAGAAGAAGCAGGAATTACATATATTTTTTGCTTGTTTCAATGAAAACACATTATGTAAAAATAGAAACATGAATAAAACAGTATGGTACACATTGGAACAGTCTGCACCCATTACACGAGCACGTACAGATGTACTCACACTCGGATTGGAAAGTGTGTTTGGGGAAACCCACAACAAACTTATTTTCATCCAGCAACAAGGAAAACAAATAGTGAGTGGGGGAAACCGGGCTCAGACCGCGCACAACATTGGAACATCCTAGAAAGTTCTAGTACACTACTGTGCCAGGTTGTTATTAATATAAGTTTTGGTATGGTCATCTGTCCACAGAGGCCGCCTGTTAGCGACTACCCCTTCGCTCGAGTTAGCCGCCCGATGTCTCGTCGTGTTCCGGCTGGCGGCGTCTGGGACAGTACTGTTATTCTTTCTATCTGATCTCCTGTTTCTTAGCAAGCTATGCAATCTCTTGGGTGTTACTGATGTCCATAGGTAGGCCACTCCCTGCGACGTGGCTAGTCAGCTGGTTCATCGACTTTTGCCACTAAATAAAAGTGATGGCTTTACTTGTGAAGCACAACTTTATTATGTGTTACTTTACAACCGTTATTTCAAATACCGCATTGTGTTACATATGTTACTGTATATTATTTATTTCCAAAACGTTATAGGTTTCTTTTACCAGACTGCGCGATACGAAGGAGCACGGTATCTATGTCTGGACATTGAACGGTCTGCTTCGACGTTAAGGAGGGTTGTAAACAAACCTTTGTCCGGACGACGATTACATATTTCGTTTGCAGTGCGCCGCACTTGACACATTGGGCTCTCCGTAACTACACTTACATGTATAATAATACTAACACATACGTCGTTATTGCAACTAACACACATTAAAACTACCAACTACCACCAAACAACTTAAAACTACCACCAAATTGCGAAATAAAAAAATTACTTGATGGCGATATTCGTTCATTTTGAATGCATGATATAACCAGATCGCAGACAAACTAGTGGACGATGTTGAACAATGTCATACTGATTGAAAAAGTTAACACGCAAACGAATAAATCCATAACACCAGCTACATTTTTCTTTAAAATACAATTATGTTCGACTAAGTAACAAAACCCCTGTTATTTATTATCTTTATAAAAATTGAAACATGTATTGTTAGTCGCTTACCGTCCACCACTCGGTAACGAGCGGTGGTTACACCAGTATCTCGACCGACAGTATATTTACCATGTTTATCGACGTTATTCAAATGGACAACATCAATCAAAGTGCGAGCTCAGCTTGTGATGACTCAAACGGCAACCGATGGACCTTAATGCACCATACGACATAGTAACAATCACAACTCGATACGAGAAAAAAGAAAAGACGTGCTGAGAAGTTTCTTGCGCAGTTTCTTCTCAATGACAAGTATACCCTTTGTAAAACAAGCTTTCTAATGCAGAAGCCAAAAGAAACGTGCATCAGGAATTGACAAAACGATTCAATGATTTTGAATTTGGAATAACAATAAAATAAGGGAACTATTTCAAAAGAGGTATAATTAAAAAAATCATATTTAGGTTTCTCAAATATTTTTCCTAATAAATTGTACTAAGAATAAATCAATTATATTTTGCACATTTTTATTACACACTTCTGTGTATTTTCTTAAAAGGGTCTTTCTCATATTTTAGATTTCAGGCAGACAGCTTACAACTCTGGTTACAAACCATGGTCTTCCTAATCATCAATTGAAACACTCACTTTACTCATAGAGAATATAAGAAGGGACTAGCCTCGACTCAACAACCTCGGCTTGGTGTACTGGATGGTCCACCCATCCAACATTGTTGACATTATTATTGCTTCACGCTCGACTTCCATTTCACATGTTCACTCCAACAATGAACACAATCTACAACAAATTCACTTTAAACATGGTTTTGTATACAGTTCTGTATTTCAAAAACTTATCATGATTTGATTAAGAATATCACCAGTGTACTAAGTCATATTACTTTAATCTTTCATAATACTTATTTTCATTTGAGTCACTTTCATATTCATTGTGTGAAATGTGTAAAGGCTGCTCAATAGCCTAGTGGTTTGAACATGGGTGTCCTGCACCATGGGTCCTGGGTTCAGATCATGC
>DWLW01000081.1:0-10917 GCA_018251875.1 Lychnuchoides ozias
CGGTACATATATACTAAACTAGACGTGACACTTATCGTAAACTTAACATACGTTATCTATCTTAATCCTAATACGTGATATTTATTATAAGACTTTATCGTCACATCTCAATACATGAAATTTGAACAGTTTGGTTTTTAAATATACTTTATCAAAATGTTACTATAATTTTACGCAATTATCTGGGGATTAAATCGATCCAATTTTCAATCAAATTTATTCATAACGTGTTTTTTACTTAAATTATCGTTGAATAGACACATTGTACTATATCGTGAGTAACCGTATCTTATTAAAATCTGATTAATTTCCCATTGTACATGTGGAATATTAGAAATTGGATAGAAATGTTCACCTTTAGTGGTTGGTTTTATTAAAATTTTCCCGAACGTAAGGAAATTAGACGACACATTAATAAAGTGTTTACATTCGCTGTTCATAACTCAAACAACAATATCGCTCTCTAACGTTCGTTACGCGGGCCATTAAATGTTCCATTATCCATTATTCGCCAGAAATCGGAATGAAACGATAACAGTGTTCGCGAAACGATTCCAATATTCATTTCCGTTTCATAAATAATCTGTAATCCGGCAAGCAGGCGCAGGCGGGGTAATTGCGGCGGCCCGTTATCGGCAGCTTGCGGTGTGTTAAAAACCAATATTTCTTCGGCTCCCAAAACCAATTTTCAGACTTAAAATTGCTTGTAAAGACGCAAGTCTTATTTATTCAGTAGCACCAGTCAGTCGTACGTAACAACACAATAAAATAGTCTAACACTGCAAACATATCGGTAGCACAACGCATGTTGACATATTTTATTACAGAGTGAACGTTTTATCTTCATTCAATTACCGACGGTACCTCTCAGCTTCTAGCTTCTATCTAAACTTATGTGTACCTCGTGAAGTATCATTTTGTTCAAGTGCACCGTGTTAATAATTTATGTCTAGTAAGCACGGAGGCAGATTACAGACATCTCTCATCGGACAGTCCGAGCAAGCCCTCACCTAACCAAAATGGTCGTGTACTTCCACTGGTCTGTCTTCACTCCCGACCGGTACTCTTCTGTTTGGTCGCCGCCGCACACGAGCATCAGCAGTACCAAAGGCATCATCGCATCAGTATTTTCCTCGTAGTATGTATAACAACGTGTTTCCTTGTACAAATCAAGCGCAAAATGATATTTTCGTTTTGATGTCATTGACCAATAAACGTGTAGGAAGATTCGTTTCTGGCCGGCAACGCCTCTGTGATATCGTTGTGAGGCTGTGTCTACTTACCATCAGGTAGCCAGTCTGTTCTTCTATCGGCTATGTACTTGGAAAAAAAAACTATAAAGGAAATCAGGAGGCCAAAAAGCATGAGTACTGTCAGTGTGAAACTGGATGAACGGAATGTTGGCTTCGCTTCAAGGACCATTCATTCTCATCAGTTATTTGGTCTTCGCGATCTTCTTGACCTCCTAAACGGAGTGACGAGTTAGTTTAGTTATTTAAATATTTAAAACTGTTCGTATGTATTTATGTATATGAATAGTCAAACTTACAAATATATTAGAACTGGCTGCGGTGATGTTTGGCTGAAATACCGTAGAACGGAATTTAATAAAAAATGAACTAAAAATATTTTTAATCGCTTAATTTAATTATCGGTCAGCTTAGTAGAATAGCCTAAAGAACACTTATTAACGTATCAAGAATGTCTGAATATATTACAGATCGCCGCAACGCTAGCGATCAAGAAATCTCAGGAGCAAAAAGTACGGAAATCCTACCTACATTTTATAACAAACTATTGTATAAATTGCGAATGCGCTAAGCCTTTCAAACAGGGTTGAGTTGAGACGAGACATAACGCAATTGAGAGACAAGGACAAACGGCGTGGGATCCGTCCCGCTCGCTCGCTCACTTCCTGGCAATCAGTCACTCGCATCCGGCGCGTATGATTGTTGCCGGAGCCGTGCAGCCATCCCCGTCAAAACCGTTTCCCCTCATCGATACGGACAATATTCTGCCAGATCCTATTACCAGGTGACAGAATATGTGATGTGATTCAAAGTATGTCCACATCGTACGTTCCTAGAATCATCCCCAGACTGTCAGGAGAAATAATACTTCATGAAGTTACTGACTGACATGTCATTGCTATCATAAACAATATGTTCAACGCTAAACAATCAAAACAATCGATGCATTGACGAATTGTTTGGAATTTATCTTATCTATGTATACGGCGTGGTATTATGGACACGGCGTTAGCGTTGAGACCCTTCTCATGTAGGTCATTGGACCTGTACCGTCCAGTGTAATCCTGACGGAATTCATGCTGAAGTTTCTAACTTATTTCGGGTGCAATGCTAGAGCCAGCTAATAGTCGGGCTCACATTGCACATTGTACGAAGCGGCACAATAGACGTCCCTTGGAAAATGGTTAATGTCCCAATCATATAAAACCGTCCATCGTCGTTTCAAGTACTACGGTACGAGTGGCGGCTGGCGGCGCTTGCTCTACTGATCTGTTGTCTCCGAGCCATTCCGGTCACGCGCCGGGATACGTTACCCGGTGCCTTTGTCGCGGAACTATCGAGTAGTGTTACACATACACTCTCGCAGCGTACCTTATCCTTCGTCCGTAATCGAGTTACGGCTAATGGACGTCGGGGCGAGGGCGAGAGTGTCGCGCCGGAGTCGCCAGATTGAGGGATAAACTAATCACGACGGGTAAGCCTGTTGTCTTATGTGTTGCGTCCACTTAACTTATTGTGCTGTACAACCGGCTCTACTTTACGTCGCAGGTTCTTACGTTATCGCCGTCGGTTCCAAGAGTTGCTTCGACGGAATAAAGTTGGCAAAGTTAAACATACTGTTACGTAAAGGCAAAAAAATTGCAGCACCAGTGAAGAAATAGTGACGAGTGAACGAAGCGCACGTCAGTCGCGCACTCAATACATTTCGAAGAATAAATACTAATTATATCGGTAGCGGCGGCACGTGTTCGCGGGACTGATGTCCCGCTGATTACACGCGCCTGATTAAAGTTTCACATTTGCACAACACAACACCCCCCCTCCTCCTCCCGCTCCACTGCCCCGCGACCCGCTCGCCGCTCCACACTACCCGCGGATATCGGTGTATCGGTGACAGGTGTCATGGGCCAAAAATAGCGGATTTTCAAAAACCTATTCATAAACTGTCACTTGGGATGGCGAGAAGCTACAATTATTTCATCTTAGGAACCAATAGCTCACTTAACGATAGTCAAGAAATAACAATATCAAGTCCCTAAACTAGCAACTATTAATAAAAACCATACTAATAGTAATAATAATACTAGTTCTATATCCTATCATCGGCTCTATAAAGACATATTGATGATTACAAAGCAGGTGGACGCAGTACGAGACATATACACAGCAGGCAGTAAGTGTACCATTATCTACATCAGTCGGTATGTTGTAACTAAGGAAGGCATCGCCCAAGGCGGAGGTTGTACTGTTAGTTAAAACGACGCGTCATTATGTGCGCGAGCAACAACGTCGGGAACTTTCCGTAGGTTGCCAACTGTTGAATAGAGACTCAGCCCGACCGCGGCCTCCTGCCTTCACGGATATTGACGACCGGAGGAGGCTCTTAAAAACTACAACACGATTATTATGTTCCCTAGACTTACCTTATTACCTACCTCACCTACGAGCTCACGTTCAGTACCAAGTTCCTCTGTTTAGCACTTTGTATATGTATCATATTGTTATATGTGTGTGTGTGTGTGTGTGTGTACCACTAGCGGCTGCCTGAGACGTGGACGCGGTATTCGTAACTAAACGAGTCACCTACATTTTTATTAACACTATAATATTATTATTACGTGAAGAGTAATTTACGTAAACGCAAAATGTAACGATCCAACAATATGCAGAAAAACATTTCCCCGAGTATACTCGTACTTATGAAAATGATATCGTTTTGTTATCGTATCGCGGTAAAAGGTTCTCACAGCTAAATTACACTTTTACTTCCAATTCCAGGCTACCGGCCCCGCCACCGAGCCGTACATTGTGCGCTGGGTGTAGTCGACTTTGCAAGCTACCGCGTGAAAACCGGCAATGGACGTGCAAGTTTATAGTACCTCGCGATACCAAAGTTTTACGAGTTCGATAGTAGAGTGGTATCGCGAGCGCAGTGGGACGCGATATATAACGACGATAAAAGAATCCCGGAGCGATGCGCTTCGCAGTTTAGTGTAGGCTGTTCGATTCTCGGAGGACTAAGTAAACATGGGAAATAACGGTTTTACAAAGAACAAGGAGCTCGTTGTGGTGGAGCACAGCGTTAGCATTTAACGTACGAGCAAAAATCAAACGTTGGTTCACGGCTAAGCGTGCTGGCAGCTTGCAATTATTAGCCAACGAAAAGTAACCCGCCTTCGCTTCGCTTCACAAAACTACTTCTAAGGAAGTAGCGCTAACTGGCAGGCGAAATACTTGCTATTTATTTTATATCAGGAATTATACATTTCATTATTATGCCATCTTTACAACAGACTGATATAAAAAATAAAAATAAAAGTTTTGTCTCCTATATCGATAACAAAGGACAACTATATTTAAATGTAAAATTCTAAACGTGCAGCCCTTCGGGCCTGCTCGTGTTTTGTTATTAGTACAGATACGAATATTAACGTAACGTAAGTACGTTATTCATTTAACACCGGACTTCAGCGATCAGTACCAACGAATACCGTTTTATTGTTTTCGTCGACTGTAATAATTGACTGTCGTTATAGTGAAGTCATTCTGGACATTCAGGCTCGTTGTCGATGTCATCACAAGCTCTACGTGTTCGCTGGGTTCATTGGTGGTACTTACTGCTAGTTAGTGGTACATGCAGGTACATTACGGGTGCATTCCACGTCGTATTGTCTCAAGTAATCCGAGACCTACGCTAGTGCCTCCCACGCCTCCCGCGCGGTGACGTCATTACGTTGTATATTATAGAGACAGGTTGTAACACTGTCACGTTACATTACCCAGAAAGCGGAGTGAAGCTTTCTCGGAAGGTGCACGCGGGTTACCACAACGCGGGGGTGCGGAGTGCGGGGGTGCGGGGGTGTTGTCGTTATGTCGTCATTTATATTTCAGTGCATGTTCATACAGGTTTTAATATTCATGAAAGAAGTCGGCCGCGGCCGCGATCGCGTGCAGATTGTGCAAATTGCGCCTTAATTGTCTAATTTCAATTGCTGGTTATACAAAGATTGCTGTTTGATAGGCGTTTAGGGTTCCATCGGCGACAGCGAACCATTCCGATGACTTTTTGCGACTAGCAGAAACTCTGTTTTTGTCGGGTTCAGGTACGAAATATAGCCAGCTCGAGGGAGACGATCTACCAAGGATTGTTTCCCACTACAACCTGGGAGCTGCCTCTATACACTGGGGCCGCCTGTAAGCAGGGGTTATGTTTAACTAATAAATCACAAAAAATGTTTTTCATAAGTTTTCATTCATTCATTTTCATCAAGTTTTCGTTCATTACAAATTTCGCCGTCCACCACACATGCCGCCACCGTGGATCAGAGTACAATAAATATAATACTAATAAACTATAATTTCGATCGTTGTTTACACTATTTAATAGTATTTGATGCCTCCAACGAAAGTCACAAAGTATTTTTATATTCAAGCTTAAAAACCTACATTTTTAACATAATTAAAATTTTTAAACGAATATAATCAAGAAAAACGGACGCTTGAACCCCAGATTATTTACCTAAGTACAAGGTAAGCCAGACAATTGAGCCAACATCGTTTGGTTTCTTGTAATAATATTCACTTCTAAGGCTTAGCTTGGCTCCTCATAACACCTCATTAACTTTTTATGGAGAATTTTTTTACGTACCCACGTATGACATTCCTTATAGAACTTATGAGTTTGGTCACTTATAATTCCACATACTGTAGAGATGTATCCTTTCCCTCCATGATTATGTCAATAGTTTGAGGCGAAGTGCTAGAGGAAGCCGGACTTTCATTCTGCGAAAAGGTTATGTCGCAGAAGGAAGTTGCGGAGCGGGAGAGAGAATTGTCAACGATCCTCCCAAGCGGCAGACTTACAGCGGGGCATCGGAGGATCTACCAAGCCCTGCTCGGTCCTAGTGCCTAGTCTGACGTCCAAAATATGGGACCTCGAGATAGTTCCCCTGAGTCCCATAAAGAGCGAGGTACCTAGCTGCGACTAAGTCTCTTGTCACGTGCACACATGCCGAAGCCGGAGGCCGCCCGGCTGTTCGCCATGTTAGGTATTCGAGTACACATCTCTCCGGGAAGTATCCGTCTACCGCCCACGAGGGCCTAATGGCCGCTATCCTTTGCACTTATCGGACGCACAACTTACTCTAATGCAGTACTCCACTCCGTACACGAAGCACATTTCGAACAGAATAATAACCGCCCGCACTCCGATATTGCAAAAAAAGCTTTATTCGCAAAGATAAACTCCGCCGCCGTAGTGTAGTGAACCGTTACTGCCAGTACTGGGGCGGAAGAGGAGCAGATGAGCCAAACTAAACGCCCTAATAAACCTCCATACTCGCATATAGGCTTCACTTGCGCCGCAACAATAACAGCCTTCGCTACTTACCACTGTGCGTTTAATATCCCATGATCGTAATTCTTACGGTAGCGAGCTAGTACATTGCTTCATCTGTACCGATAGATGAATCTATGCGCTTATCACAGCGTTCAATGGATTGAATAAGTAGTTTCGATGTCGCGTTGATAACGCAGCAATTCTACTTCTATATTTTTAATATTAACTAAGCCCGACCCATTCTTATGCTCTCAAATACATTGCGCGTATAGCACCGACGTCCGGAAATAGAGATTGTAATAGGCCAGCAATGTACCCGGGACCAATCGTCAGATAATGGGAGTATGGCAATAAAACGCAGTGTTTGATAAGGGGGCGTCGGACGCATTAACTGTGAGCCGCTATGGTGGCTAATAAGTCGATGTGTGAGCGGGACTACTTAAGGTTACTAACTTGCCGCGGCCGTGTCTCACACCATCACCTCCTCGTGAGTTTACAGAGCGAGTAACGATTGTTGGAACAAGTTATCTAAGGATTAGCTCTTATGTTGCACTTGTTGGTTGGTGTCAATATATTATTAATATGGAAGTGTTCCAGTGTAAAGCGGCGCCATCGAGAACACGCGGGGGCAGCGTCCCGTCCTGGAGTGCAAGTTTCACTTTTGTAACTAATCAAACTATAGTATGTCACCAGTTGTTGACAGCGAAGTCCTCAACTGTCGCAACCCCCACACAACACCATCCTGCGTCAGTATAAGCTGAGTCAATCCCTATCGCCCTACTTACAATAATATTCTTTTCAAAGTTGTAGAAATGACCTATCGGCAATAGTTAATTATCTATGTAGTTTTTGTTTTTAAGTCAACTTTCACTACTGATAGTGTTAGGTCTCTGTTTTTGGAGATACTCAGGCATGACTGAGGCAGAGGGGTTTGCCTGGCTAGCTACTGCTTCTCTTATAACTTCACTATGAAAAGATTATTAACATGTTTCCATGTGACCACTTGCCAGCACGTCGCTCTTCTGCTCGTTTGGCAGCTGCTACTATAAAACCTACGTATCGTCTCACAGTAGTGCAGCAATGAGGCGACGAGCAGTGACCTGTGTCGGCGGCCCGAGCTGATGCGTCAGCGTTCACTTAATTACATTATCGTGGAGCGCTCAGTGGCTGAGCAGCGAGCGGTCGGCGTTTAGTGGATCACTTATTACTAGCAGCCTTACAATACAACGACCTATGTCCACCAGATCTCGATGAATAGTAATAGTTGTAAAGAAGTCAGCGGTAAATAATGTAATTCGCATAAATCACTTGGACAGGACTTACAATCAGACAAAAGGTCAAATAATCTTGTATCAGGGAATCACATTATATTCAGTACTCGCAAGACATTCCACTATTCGATAATAAATGTAGGTCAATTAATTTTAACTTTTATTTTCATATTTAAAATTAGTGTAATAGCTTCCTTCAACGAAACCTTGTAATGCATCAAAGTCTGAAGCTGAAGCCGCAACGATCGGTCGTCTCGCGCTCCTCCAGCGCGCGGTCACTGGACCGTCCGGCACTCCATTACTTTACTTTATGTCGACAGACTTCGATACACTTCATCATATTATCGCACCTAGCCACCTCGGCGGTCATCTTTTTATAATGCTACTAGCCGGCAATCGAACACATGTGCTGAGCAGTTCCATCGGCGGACGTAACCAACTATCAATTCTTTAGTTATTTCGTGACCTGGATACCGTCAAACCCAGAAACTTAATTTATAAAATATTGTTTTCGTAACGTTAATATTCATAATTCAAAATAGATGATGTTTTTAAAGCTTACGAATGCGTTGGTAAATCTCCGAGACCCGGAATGTATTTAAAAAGAATAGTGTGACTATAAGGCTCCAAAACGGACGGTAATCTCATGCGAACGATCACTAGCTGCCGCGCGAATACCATCCTTATTCCGAATGTATAAGTATCAACTTAACATTATACAAGAGATAAGCCAATCTGATCCATATTGCAACGGCAGAGGAGCGACATGGCATCGGGACGTGTAAAATTATACACTGTAATGCAGCCACTTTTAAACCTATTGTGCTGGAAAATAAAACTTTATACTCCTGTTCTAGCACTATGCTAAATGAATATGGTAATGAGTTAGAAACTTTGTGTGGCTAACAATTATATTTTTACAAAACGGATTTTTGCTTTTTACTGCTAATAGAAGTTGGTGACACGTCTAAACTTTACTTGATAGAAAATGTATTACAATATAATGTATTTGTATGTAAAAGCAGTGATAGCCTAGTGGGTTGAACGTCGGTCTCTCACCTCTAATTTTTCAAAGTTATGAGCGTCATTATCACAACCCATAACTGTCCCACTGCTGGGCTCGGGCCTCCTCACACGAGGCAAGATGAGTAGGAGACGAGCCGTGCTCGATAGAACAGTGCAATATCTCACGTCAGGACATGGGTTGCTGCTCTGATAAGTGCAAGCCCCGTTTCACACGAGGAGCCTCGACCACCCAAGTGAATCCATTCTGTCTCACTCAGAGTCGAGCAGGTCGCGTTGTCGCCGATCCCAAGTATTCAGTTTAAATCTTCCATTAGTAAATCCATATTGAGCTAATTTACTGAAACTAACTAAACACGTTCGACTATATTTCTGCATTGTATTGTATTTTTATGCAGTTTTGAAAGTTACGTAAATACCGCAGCGAGCAAAATGTATATCACATTTTGATAGGATGCTACGAGCGCTGCGAGCTTGCTAGTGGACGACGAGATCTGTCCCGGCCCTGGCCCGCGCTGTGGGTTGAACATACACTGACCGGAATGCAGCTCTAGGAAATACGGATTGGAAAAGCTCGCGGTTTGTCAAGTCTGCGCCTGTGTTAGTAGTAATGTGTACGTTACATGGCATCATAATACGGTGACACGTTTTCACGTCGTTTGCAATCAATACATAAACAGAAAAATCTGTCTTTTAATTATGGATTTTCCCAACTCGCGACGTTCTCATAAGTTAGATGTATTTTTTATGTTAAAAGCCGACAAACGAGCAGACGTTTTCTCTGATGGTAGGTGGTCAACGTCGCCCATGGACGTCCAAGACACCAAAGGCATTAAAGACGCGCTGTCGGCCTATAAAAATGCGGATAATCCGCTTACATATTACTATGTGTGCATACGTTTTCAAATAGGTACGAAGTGCGTTACTAAATATAATTTCAAAAATGCCATTAGATCACTATTAAAAGCTAATTCTATTAATATAATGTGTTCAGTATCTATTTATATGCAAATTTTGCTATTTGCCAGTTAGAGTAAATTTGTCAAGCAACCCTTTAATCAATCCATTCAGTACTCATAGCGCTCGGCCAACCGTGGAATGTTACGGTCTTCGGTTGCAGTGCCAGAGAGCTGGTACTTAACGAGTCCGCCGCTTCCTTCGGGGTCGGCAACGTATCTGCGATACCTTCGGTGCTGTGGATCAGCATAGGCGGTGGTGACCCCTTAGTATCTGATCGTCAGCCCGTTTGTCAGTTGTGAACATAACAGAGGTAGTATTCTCTACTGTGTTTTCAAATGTATGTCAAGTCCGGCGATCGTACTGGTCCTGCGTGATGGAGAGTGGCCTGCGTGCGTGGACCAGCATCCGTCTCACTGCGGCCCTGGGACAGCTGTGTACGATCTGATTGAAAACAACAACACTAATTCGTATCCGCGACACCCTCTGTACTCGCGCAGTCAAGATGGCGGATGGATCGGTCGGTACCACCGCCACCTGTGCACGTGCTGGTCTACAGTGGTTACAGTAAGGTTGCTCACGTAACCCAGTAGAGCTACACCTTCACAGTACTTTGAGGACAAAATAAATAAAAACAGTTTTACAAAAATATTTATTCATTCAATATCGTCACATTTGGATATTTACAGATTCGATGAACTAAGTTAGACATAAGGTGACATGTTCATCTCGGCGCAATCGTTCTCTTGTTGTTCACTTGTTGTTGTATGAACGTATAAGTTGCGCCACAAGCGTATGCGCGCGCTCATGTCTGTTAGTGTTTGTGATGTTTAATTGTATATGTCCATACCATCCGCGATACTAGAATTTCTTAGTGCGGGGGTGTGAATGTGTAAGCTGTTTTAAAAAAAAAAAAAAGGTGAATAGGTAGATTCAATTCTGTAAACTTATGTAAGGCATGTGCGAGCATAATGCCTAATACCTCATATTCGTCTCATATGAAATAGCTGTATAACTGAGTTAAAAACGTTACTATTTTATTGGTATATTAATAAGTCATATAGAAATTCAGTAAAGA
>DWLW01000082.1:0-10878 GCA_018251875.1 Lychnuchoides ozias
ACTAAAATGCGGACCACTGATAATATGTTCACTTTACTTTGTTTCAGCATATGGATATTGTGTCAGTAATATGGCCTTTGGAGATGACAGTGGAAACCTTTATACTTATATCAGGTCTCTTACTAGTAAAAGGCCTTCCAAAAGATTCAAAAAGATTCAAACCTTTGAAATTAATATTGAATCGTTACATGAGGTACGTTTCCACTCGATGCACTCGGTTTCTGCAACGCAATTATTATTTTATACAAATTCCTTTTATTAACCTCCTTTTATTATTTTCAAATTAAAATTTGAAGTTGTTTCACCTTTTTTTTTCTTTTTTTATATCCCGATCTAAGTTAATGCTTGACCACAATTCCACCTGGTGGTAGCGGAGATGTAGTTTGAGGTGGTAATGCGCACTAACTTAGTAAGAGCGTATTAACTCTTGCTTTGAAAACACGAACATTATTATTATTCAGCCGGGAACATCGAGGCAGGCAAGCGAGTACGAGTAACAAATGACTAGGCAAAGCGATTCGTCCATACGGGAGGGATATTATCAACATAAGGATGGATACCAGCCGAGCGCTGTAACATTACACTGTTAACAATATCATCATCATTATCATCATCACACGTAACTTTTATTATCGTGAATATTCGATGTTTTTGTAAAATATCTACTATGTATTTGTAACTGTATTTGTAATGTTTACAGGACAGCATTTGTTTTAAGTTTTGTGCTGCTTGTTTATGTGAAAGTATTGAAAGATATTTCAAGTGGGCCGGCCTCGAAAACGGAATATGATCAGCACGTCGATGCGTGCAAGAAAAATTGGTGGTTAAACCTCCTGATGATTCACAATTATGTTGACAAGGCTAACATGGTAAATATTATTATAAACGTAACTACTTCTTACAATAAGTTTGGACCTGTTTGGGGTATATGGAACTCCGTATATTCTTGAGATTCCAACCCAAACCTTGTACTTGTAGTGCACTTACGGTAACAATGGATGAGGCAATGGTACCCAGTCTCTTCTGTTAGAGTTTGGTGGGCACCGCTCCATCGAATTGAATCCTTATAGTACGTTGTGGTAGGGATTTTTATCTCTCTGACTTTGCTATCCTCCTTCAAGAATCAACCGTGAAATCTGTGTTACTTGTTTGGGTTCCAATGTCACACCCATTAATAAACTTCCCCCACATTCTTCTTATCCAGTAACACGTCGGCGATGCTGAAGTGGACGGCTATAGGCGGCGGTGACCACTTATCATCTGGTGACCTCCACTTGTTTATCAACTAATTAAATAAAAAAAGACGTGATTTGTTTCATACACGAATACAGTGCTGTAAGCCGGGGGAGGTGGGGGAACGTCCGATGACGAGGAAGACTCGAAGATTTTGGTCAAACCCGTTTATTCAGCATCAGCTATTTAATATTTACAGAGTAACGAATAGTAGGTTACTACTAGTACGACGCCGGCAAACCGTCCCACCAGGTGGAAGCAGCTGACAGCAATCGTGGCTAGCAATATTCCTTAAGAGCTTTCGGATACAGTCCCAGCTGGTGTGGAAGCTGTAACGTGCCACTCGTAAGGTACCTGAGACGATTTCAGATGATTGAGATTACAAAATGCCAAAGCCTTATACAATCTACACGTAACAGTCGTTAGCGTGATTCAGCAAGGAAAAAACTAGCGCCATCTGTTGTCGAGTAGCTAAACTTTTATAACGGTGGGCGGTGTTACAGTCTCCCCCTCTGTCTGTGAAGGCGACCCGACGAGGAAGACAGCAGAGAAACCTAGGAGTTCTTGGTTTTCGGTGACCTGTCGGGGAGCTTGGCCTGACGCGTGCCAGTAGCGCTCGTACCATCCACTTGTTTCCTTGGTCGACCTCTCCTCCTAATCGGTTGGGCGGGAGCCGGAAGTGCGGCATCACTCGCTGATGGGGTGCGTATCCACCAGCACTAAATCCCCTTCTCGATAATCTGGGCACGGTTTTCTGTTCAAGTCTACGTATTCCTTCCTCTGTTCTTCTTTCATCTCTTGGATCTCTTTTGCCCGTTTTAAAGTCTCAGCCATCACTTGTAGTCTCGGTGTAATTTCCTCGATGAATTTCTCATTCTGTACTATATCTCGTAGATCATGTCCCACGTCATCAGGAGTTCTCAACTCACGTCCGAATGTTAGGTACGCAGGTGTGAACCCAGTCGCACTCGATTTCGCTGTGTTCATTGAGAAGCGTATGCTTGATAACTTATCGGACCAGGCTGTATGATCATCTCCTACCAATATGGCAAGTTGTGTCTTCAGGTCACGGTTACGTCTCTCTACAGGATTTGTCTCGGGGTGGTAGACGGGGGTGAATCCATGATTGATGTCCAGACAAAATGTCAATTGTTGGATCACGCTACTCACAAATTGGGGACCATTATCACTAATAAATCTGCGGGGAGTACCGTATCTCAATATTATTTCATGTAAGAGCACCTTCGCACATTCCTCCGAAGTCGCGTGTTCCAACGCAAACAGCTCTACCTAACGGGTGGTAACATCTTCGACGATGAAGATCCAATTGTGATTTTCACGTGAACGATGGAGTGGACCGAACAAATCAAAAGCCACTACTTCAAACCGTTGGTTACTAGCAGTAGTCTGCACAAGTCCTCTTGGCTTCTGATTTGAGAGCTTATACCTTTGGCACTGTAGGCAGTTGCGTATATACGCTTCTATCTGGCCCCTCATGCCTTTCCAGAAGTAGCGTCGCGATAGACGTCCTATGGTCTTTTCAACTCCGTAATGACCAGCTGTCCCGTCGTCATGATAAGCTGCGATTACGTTTAATTGTTCCTGTTTAGGTACTACTAACTGACCATCTTCGGTTCCAGTATCTGGGCAGTAACGATACAGTAAACCGCCACCCACAAGATAACCTTTCTTGCTCCAATATTGAGCCTTTTCCTCATTCGAACTCTCCAAGTCGGCAACTAAAGGGTGTATTTTTTAGAGGTATAGAACTTTAAAATGGAATAAAACAAAATTACTTTTTAAAATTGACATGAAAATTACTTTATTTAAAAGATAATCTTTTGGCATTATGATTTAAATATGATTTCTGGCATATGACCGCCTCGGCCAACTCGGACGTAATCTAATCTGGAGGTCCAATTTTCAATCACTTTTTCCAGCATTTGTGGCCGTATATCGTCAATAACGCGACGAATATTGTCCTCCAAGTGGTCGATCGTTTCGGGTTTATCGGCGTAGACTAGAGACTTCACATATCCCCATAGAAAATAGTCTAGCGGCGTTAAATCGCACGATCTTGGAGGCCAATTCACGGGTCCGGATCTTGAAATTATGCGATTACCAAACGTTTCCTTCAGTAAATCAATTGTGGCACGAGCTGTGTGACATGTTGCGCCGTCTTGTTGAAACCACAGCTCCTGCATATTATTGTTGTTCAACTGAGGAACGAAAAATTCAGTAATCATGGCTCTATAGCGGTCACCATTGACTGTAACGTTCTGGCCAACATCGTTTTTAAAGAAATATGGACCAATGATTCCACCAGCCCATAAAGCACACCAAACAGTCAGTTTTTCTGGATGTAACGGTGTCTCAACATGCACTTGAGGATTACCTTCGCTCCAAATACGGCAGTTTTGTTTATTGACGTAGCCATTCAACCAAAAGTGAGCTTCATCGGTAAACAAAATTGTCTTAGGAAAATCGGGATTAACGGCAATCTTGTTTTGGGCCCATTCACCGAATTTACGCCTTGCTAGGTGATCGCGTGGCTTCAGTTCTTGCACGAGTTGGATTTTGTAAGCACGCAAACCAAGATCCTTACGCAAAATTTTCCATAAAGTCGATGGACAAAATTCCAATTCCTGTGCACGATGGCGGATAGACTGATTCGGGTCTTCCTCTACGCTACGCTCTACGGCCGCAATGGCTTCTTCTGTACGTACTGTACGACGTCTGTTTGGATGCGCATTATCATTGAGAGTAAAAGTGGTGCGAAAACGGTCCATAGTTAGCCGAATTAATTGCTCTGATGGACGATTATGTTGACCGTAAAATGGACGTAGTGCGCGATACGTATTTCGAACAGAACCATTATTTTCAAAATAAATTTTTACAATTTGGAAGCGTTGTTCAGGCGTCAATCTATTCATCTTGAAATGCCAAACCATACTAAATACAAATCACTTGACAGCTGAAAAAATGGCCGCCAGTTATAACAGTACTACCAACTTAAAGTTCTATACCTGTAAAAAAAACACCCTATATATTCACTAAGTCGTCATCCTTATGTTGTGACTCTCTTATCTCTTGTTTGCTCCTTCGCGGCATGTCAACGACTACTGTACATATTCCACAGTCCTTCTCAGTTTGAGGGTCACACGCCGGGCGCGACAAAGAGTCCGCGACTACATTAGTTTTTCCACTTATGTACTTAATGGTTATGTCGTATGGTTGCAACTGTAGAGCCCACCGTGCTAGTCGACCTGTAGGGGACTTCAGGGACATAAGCCATCGAAGAGCCTGATGGTCAGTCAAAATAGTTATCTTAGCCCCCTCTATATATCCCCTAAATTGATTTACAGCACCACACTACAGCGAGCGCTTCTCGTTCGGTTGTGGAATAGTTCCGTTCGGCAGCGGTGAGAAGTCTGCTCGCGTATTCAACTGGGTGTTCATTTTCACCCTCCCCCTGCACCAGAACTGCTCCAATTGCATAGTTGCTGGCGTCAGTTTTAATTATATACGGTTTCGACTCATCCGCGTGGGCGAGGACCGGGGCACTTACTAAGAGTTGACGTAGGGTATCAAAAGCAACCTTCTGTGGTTCTTCAAATTCCCCCATAGCATTCTTCTTCGTGAGACGGGTAAGGGGCTCGGCAATCTTAGCGAAATTAGGTATGAACCTTCGATACCAAGAGCACATTTGAATGAAAGATGTTAGGTGCTTCAAAGTTCGGGGAAAGGGCAAGTTCATTACCGCGCTAACTTTTTCGGGATCTACTTCCACCCCATCTGGCACTATGTAGTGCCCCAAATACTTAACCTTAGCAACGCAGAATTGACATTTATCTTTATTTGCTGTCAAGTTGTATTCTCTTAGCTTATCGAAGACTTGCTGTAGATCTTCCAAATGGCTCTTGAATGTGGGCGACATAACGATAAGGTCATCAAGATAGACCAAAAGCTTGATATGACTAAGGGATATGCGGAACTGGTCCATCATCCTCTGGAAGGTAGCCGGTGCATTGCGTAACCCGAACGGCATCCTTTTGAACTTAAACATTCCAAAGGGGACTACGAATGCAGTTTTGTTTTGGTCTTCCCCCTTTACCTTTATCTGCTGCTATCCTTTATTTAGTTTCAGATGGACTGAATTGTTATTTTGTATTTGTTGTTTTTTCAGCAGTCCCCGCATTTGTATTTTTATTTCGTTAGTGTACGCCGTGCAACGTGTCAAAAAAAAGGTTCCGTCGTAAATATAAACAAAGCAACATAATATTTGCTGGACGTTTCGAATTCCGATTAGATTAACATGCCATATCGAAACTTCGGACAACGTAAAGGCAATAAATGTTTGTTGTTTAAAAGTCCGTGTACCTACTGTGTACGAATATAAATTGGGAACATTTGATAGGCTCAGTTGAATGTCCATCGTATTTTCCTAGTTCGAAGTAATTAATGAAAACTAACAGTACCGCAGTGATTATTTAACAGTAGATATATTTGGATTTTGTTATTCATATATTAGTTGGTGTTTGTTGGGACGTTTATTTACACAACAGGTTCATTAATGTTTAAAACTTATATTGTACTACCAAAGTTCACGATAAGTAAACTTGTGTGTCATCACAATGAGTTAAAGCGTCGAATAATTGAGATCAAGTCTCTGCTTATGCCGTTATAGCTTGTTGCAGGTAGGTGATAAGTTTGAACATTGATCTTGCGTACAGGGACCTGGGTTTAAATCCTGCAGACACCCAAATATTTTTACCAATTAAACCTACCAACGTTCCAAAATTCTAATTAATTTTGATTTTACACTAACACTACAAATTAATTTACTAAAATAAATGTATGTATTTGTATATATTTATTTATTCATGTATATTTGTGTATGTACGTATATATATATTTGTATTATATATATGTGTATTACATATATGTGTATAACGTACGCACTATGCTTTGCATTTATTTTCTCGTATCCTATTGCGTGTCTACTAGAAGAGATTTCGAAAAGAAATAACTTGTGCAAATATGTCTAGGATAAGTTTCATGAGTTAATTTTTTTGTGTATACGTAATTTATAAATAAACATAAATAAACAAATTTAGTTTTGTAAAAACTTTCACATTGAAAAAACCCGCCTATAAACACGAGAGCAACCAACTTAATTCAAAGTAATCAATGATGTTACGAAACGTTCGATTTTATAGGATGTAATCAGAAGCTTTATGGCACCAAACGCAACGGGAGTTAGAATAAGGTCTCCAATATAAATAGGGACAGGGGAACATTTGTCCGGCGAAATGTCCGCCTGCCAGGTCAGGTGGCACACGGTAAAAGCGTTGAGAGCATACATAAATTTACACGATGTGGAGCTGTATAGGACGCAGGTGGAGCCAAGTACTACAGCCGAGAAGCCTATACAAGTACGCATATATGACTACAACCATTAAGGTAAACAGTCTCTACGTAAGGTTTTACGTCCCATGTGTTACTGACGTTATTACAGCTATTTTCAATCAAGTCGACGATTTCTGTTACCAGACATACCTTTCTAAAAAAGATGAAAGTATTATACGAGGTTGCAATCGCGCTGTTAAGACAACGTGTGAGTGAAGATAGCTCCGCTAACGAAGTATACAATCGACATTTTAATCGCGTTCGACTACGAGCGTGCTAATCGCTACACAACAATGGAGAGATGAATTTGATTGTTTTAAAGCCCGCATAAAATTTTAACATCAGCATTCCTTTGCTTTATTATTTTACGGGAAAAATGTATCCCGTCGAATACGTATCCATAAAATAAAACGAACATTTCTCGTTGAGACACTTTTTAATAACATACAATATGCACGAATAATGTAATAAAAAACACATGAGAGACGGTGCAGTAAAAACAAAATAGAGTTTAGGCAATTAATAACAAGTCTTTCTTAGTACTGCAATTGGAAACTCCAGGAACATTTTAAACAAGCCGCACGGTGTAACTGTAGAATCCTTTGGCTACCATTACACATTCCGTCGGTACGCTCGGAGCATGCCACCCTGCCGCGGTCGTGTTCTACAACAGACGACAGCATCACGGGACAAAGTGGCCAACCATCCACCAAAATTCCATTCCAGAAGCCAACCGTTCTGTTTTGCATACGTTGGATAATTGTGGAATAATGCACGTTGTAATCGAATACAGATACAAGTTCCCTCCAGGCAATGCTACGATACGTAAAATATCTTCGCTCCGCATTCATCTCCAACGAATTCACTAATCCTATTATATCTCCGCAACTAAACTTTCTTATGCTGGGGTTCCTAAGTATCAAACTTCGCCAATATATTCCAGCACCAAGAACTGCGAAGGTTTACTCCCCAGCAGAAAGAAAGGAAGCGAGCGTGCACTGCGCGTTATTTACGACTCGAGATTCCGGCGCGGTTAAGACTATAAAGGAAATCCAGTTCAGTTGCACCCGATGCATTCTCGCTAACAAAACATTTTCTGCATTATATTCGTCATTGCATGTTTTGATAACGTAATTCTCGTACTATGTAAATTACTTTATCGCCGTCTGGGGCTCGGCTTGTACGTTACAGCTCAAACACACATGTTCATAAGTACAATAGTACACAATATGATATTAAAATGTAATATTGCTGAAAATAAAGCACTACTCGCGCTCGTTCGTTACTTTGAATGAAGCATCAAAGATACATATTTATCTGGGGAGCAAACTTGCAAGCGTTCCACGGACATAAAACGTTACTTAGCGAGCCACAAATCCTCGTAACGCTAAGCCGAGATAAAACACTAAGCCCGCGCCACAACGAGTCGGAGCTCAAATTTTTCACCTGCGGGCTGCGCAGCCGGCCTGGAATGTGTGCCACACTGGATATTACCTCCACAAGAATTATGATATTCTATAATGAAACTCGTGCTGTCGCATTAATCACATATTAGATTCCATTTCGGTTCATACGATTTTTTCACATGAATGCGCAAATGCGAAATCAAATTAAATTTTCACATTCTGTTAATTCCATATTCAAAGTACGAAAAATGTGTAGAATAAATTATTTTATTTACTTTCGAAATTTTTTTCTCGCCAAAACGCTTTTGACATTTTTACACCTATAAACTATGTATTTCTGTATACTATTTACTCACTAAACCTTATCTTTTCAGGTTGCCGTGCATGTGGGGAAAATAGGAAACTATTACAGGATCATTCGGTATCTGTCTGTGTCTAACACAAAATTTTACCCATATTTATACCATGGAAAAGTAAAAATATAACCATATATGAGAATGTCGTTAAACTTCAAGAATAAACTAAATTTGGATACATTTACAACACGGAACCTTAGCTCACTCCGCTTCGGACTTGACTAAGTTATTTTTTTTATTTTCTTTTCATCCACATAGTTTTATCATAACTCAACACCCAGGGCAGGTTTACGACTATAGTAATTTTCTATTCTATTCTCTTCCGTAGATTTTAAGTGTTAAGTCTTTCATAGCCCCTAAAATAAAGCACACGAGGACCGTAATAAAACGTTTCACTAAGACATTTAGCAAGTCGTAACTCCACCTTTAACGTGGATTAACGCTAAGTGTAAAGTAAAATAATTTTAAACAGAAGTTTTTATAGGGCTTTGTCGCCAACGGAAAATCCCGTAATTGATGGGTATTGTAATCCTTGATACAGATCCACAAGGCCGAATCACGTTCCGATAATACAATGACATTTTCTACGATGAGCTCGGATCGCGTGGAGAGATCCCCAAACAGAGAAGAGTAATAAAGCCATTAATTCCGCTTTACGCGCAAATAGCATAAATCAGGCTGTAGCGCCTCGCGCCACAAGACCGTCCGGATGGCGCATCGCACAGCCACGGGTAAATTAAACGTCTGCCGTACGTCCTCTTATAAGCAAAACCGCAAGCCAACATCGCTCTTAAATTAAATCAATCGGCTTAAAATACCGGAAGAAAATAGCCTTTATAAAACCGCTGAGACGACGTTATCGGTCTTTACTCTCAAGATTTATGTGGTGACGTCTTTGTTCTAATAGTTATTCAGGTATAGTTAGTTACTTAGCCCAAAATCATTCAATATCCTTTAATTTAAATCCCGAAATTGCTTATGATTGAAAAGCTCTGCAGTAAATCAAATTAATAGCGAACATTGTATTTGACAAATTATATTTCAATTCAATAATATATCAGAATCGTGTGATGAATTTTAACGTTTCAACATTGTATTGATAAAATCAGTTATTGTCTTGAAGTACTGATAAAAAACGTGTCTATCCCAAAGATTGAGGAGGCTTGAAGCGTACTCCATCACGCTGCTCTAATGCGGTGTGATAGTAAATCCATCAATGTAAATTCATAATTTCGCTACTATATCATATGTGCAGAAGGCAAAAAAAAACATGAATATATTATCTGACTGCTACAGCGAAGCTAAATTGCAGTAAGGGATAATTAGTTTACAATATTATATGAGTGCAAATACTTAAATATACATATGTTTTTTCCGCAAGCCTGGCCCTTACGTCTATAATAGTTTCTCTATTTATATTAGTGTACAATAAAGTGCTTTGTATTGTACTTTCATTGCACTCTAGACTAAAAAGTTTTAAGGGGACCATTTAGAAAACAACAATAGACCAGTCTCAGTCGTGGGATTGTCTGAAATTAGATTTCAGTAAGACGCTGGATCCGTCGAGCGAGCTAGTGTAGTGAAGCGAGACCCGACGCGATGCGCGGTGCGCGGCGCGCGGCGTCAGCACCGAGCTGTCGCCCCACGCTTCGCTGCGACAACTCGTACCGATAAAATTTCATTATCCCTTCCATTACATAAATAACCACGTTTGTTTTTGCTACATCCTACTTAACGTTTATCCCGTCGTTTCCAATACAATAACTTACGAAAATACAAAAGTAATCTGTAATGTAGCCAATCGTAAAGGCAATGAACTTTACGCCCGTATCTGTGCAAATTTGTAACATTAAGCAGAGAACGAAAGTAATACGATAATTAAATAAGGCTGATATGCTCTTCATCATTCGGCGTATTACACGTGCCTGTGTTATGATACGTGATAATAATAATGAAGAGGCGACGTGTAGGGAATACAGAGAAATCGTACAAGTGAGGTAATCTTTGCTAAGGTTTAATAATTTATTAAATAAAGTACTCAAATAACTTTACCAAAATTATTCATATGCGGTATGAAACCAATGTTATCCCGAGGGCCAAGATATAATCTTAGGATATTTTATGTGGCTAATAAACATGGAAGCCATTATAGGTAACGGAAACAAGAAAAATGCCTAAAAGCGGTTAAGCACACGAGCAGTTCTGAATAAAAAGGTCGCTACTAAAATAAATTATTTCCCGATTCGGCCGTTTCGATTCAAATTGAAAGAGCGTCTCTGTATAGAGATTTCTCTAGTCACGATGGTAGAGAGAATACAAATAGGCACATAAACGGAAATAAAATGGCCTCATGAATCGCTTGGACTCGTGTCTTCCGATAACTTACCAACGAAATATGTACTTGTATACACATATGAGCAGGATGAACAACTTGCCACATGGGAATAAAATACAATACAGGAAATACAGTACTA
>DWLW01000083.1:0-10814 GCA_018251875.1 Lychnuchoides ozias
ATCAAGTACAGATTAATCACATGCTCAATGTTATAACACTTAGAAAATGTATGATTGTGTACGTCCAATCCGTATTTTAATAATCCGTCTATTTATTGCACAAATTTCTTGTTACATTTTGTTCAAAATTTAAGAACGCTCAAGAACTATTATGCACTTTTTGTTGATAAAATATTTTTTTTTTCTTAACATTTTTAGACCTTACCAATCTTGAAATTTATTTACCTTTTTGGCAGTACTTTTTGCATTTCAATTGACTGATTTTCTGATATACTTATATTCTATTTTAAATTATGTACCGACTGTTTTGAAGGTCATGTGTTTTATTTTATATTTTAATTTTTTATTTGATACAGTTATTTTTGGAAAATATTGTAACCCGAGAATACAGCATCAGAGATTCTCAAGTTTGTCTATTAAACAGTTTGTATATTTGTGTTATTTTTTAAAGTAGCTCGTAAGTTTTACCTTGTTGTGTACGTACTATATTTTTATAAAACTTATTTTAACATTTACGAACTTCCAGAATAACTACATTACCTCATTTAAAATAATCTTGAAAGTCCAGGTTTGACGTCTATCATCATAGAACACGTACAAAACATATCTGCGATATCATAAGGATTTCGCACTTATTCAAGGGTTAGTTTACCGACTTAGTCGATTTCTTTTTTATTATCACATGCCTAATCTTTATCCACGCCAGTACTAATAACTTAATCAATTACACCCTTAACATTACATGTTTTATTATCATTCGCCATGTAGTTCTTGATAATAATCTCTTCTGATAATAGTATCTTCAATAAATTTAGTAATACATATTTCCATTTACAAAGTGAAGGTACCTTTAGATTTTACTGTTACTAAGACTCCTTTTATGTACACCAACGATTCAGTGTGACATTCATAATCGTAGATTTAAAGTAAAATATTTTACCGGCCAAGCCCGATTTTGGGTTAGGACCGGTTTGGCCTAGATCAAACTAGTTCACCCTAAATCAGATAGGCTCGTTCTTTTCCCAAAGTCGAGATTGACCGGTAACATACACATGATCATAATAATATAATTCAGAGGCGATTAACGACAAAAATAAATCCAAATATTCACAATTCAGAGGCTAGCATTAGTTTTACTTTGTTAACGTTTTTAATAAATTGCGTAACTAAATAAAAACTTAAGAGGGTGGTAAAAAACGGTCCTCATTTTGTGGGGTCGAAGCAACTTGGAATAACTGTGAGCAGTTAGATTAATTCGAACGTTGCGTATTCAATTAAATGTATATTCGTATACATATAGTTGAATTATTGAACTTGTAGTATTGTAACCGTTATAGTAAGAGTATATAAAAATTAACACTTTTAGAACGGGTGTACATTGCAAGCCATTAATTACATAATAATATGTACATGTATAAGTATTGTAATGATGACGTAGTATTGATTTGACATTTGATAGTTTGCATGTCGCACTTATATGTAATTTATTTTTCGACTTTGTATTGCAGGTTCACATTTAATTAGATAGACAGGACAGGCAGTACACCGAGTACACTAGGCAGTTACTAGCCCCGATTCGTGAAGGCTGCTTGTGCTGTAAGTAGTATTTACAAATATACTCTTCTCTTGTATCTGGCCCAAGTAAGACTTACCGCACATCATTTTGATAAATAGTATTCTGTAACCGATTGGTTTTTTCTGTTCATTTGACATGTATGTGTGTAACTAGAGCGACCTTTCGAGGTTTTATCGTGACAAATAATATAATTTTGATACTGTGCGGATGTTTCAATGTGAAACTAGCTCTTTAAAGCCAATGCACGTGTATGCAGCGACGGTTGTCACTGCCTCTAGTGAGACTGTGCTATATTATATTGTCTGTTTTTCACAATTTACTGCCGATTTTACAGACCTCTCTCGCCCTTTTTGAAATTAACTTTAAAATGGTTTTGATTTTTAAATAACGCCAGTTAATTTACATGCACATGCATAAGTGCTTCCCTTCTCGTTCTCTCTTATTCACACACAAGCAAGTTATAAAGAACACATTGAAATCAGTCTTAACAGTTTTCTAGGAGCTTATAAACATATTTGCAAAATTCATTGTATAAAAATATAAGTAACAAAAAATACAATTTTTTTCTAGTTATTGTTTTTAGCGGAATGTTTAAAATGATTGATAGGTAACTTCTACGTAATATTTGTCAAATTAATGTTAAATAGCTGCTCTGAATTGATTTGGTTAGCTAGCGGGTTAACATCATAACGTCAGGTTAGTAAGTAGAGTTGTCTATTAGATATTCTACTGAATTTCTAGATCATTAGAAAGTAAGTAAGTATTGCGAGTTATTTGATTTACTTTAAATTATTTTAGAGGAATTTATTTTGATATATTTAACAAGTATTAACCCTTACATGATTTTTATACCCATATTTACATGAACTTTATCTTATCTATTTGCTTTCGAAATATACATTCTAGATGTTTTAGGGGAAATAAAAATCATATATACGTATGTGTAATGTATAGTAAGTGGTCGTTATTTACCCATAGAGTAGGCGCCTATTAGGCGTATGAAGAGATTGCGTCTTGTTAGTACTAGCCGTCAATCGATATTAGAATTGAATTTATCATTCGAAAGGTGCACTGACAGCCAGATGACAGCATCGTTACGGCATGATATTGCTGCACAGCGGCAATGAGCCGTTTGTTGCACGCACACCGGTACAGGGCAAAATCGGAGTGTGTAGAACAAAATACAAATATCTCCAAGATACGTATACATGTTTCTACGTGACAATTAATATGCCTAATTGACTAGAAATATTGTTGTTAAACTTGATGTATTTTAGAAAATTATTGATTTAATCGATGTTACATAGATGTTTATTGTATATATAGGTGTAATCGAAACCAATAAGTATGAGGTGTTGAGTGTTGTTAGAGAAGGCTGTATTTTTGGGTGATATTTTAGAAAAGGAAGGCGCCATATCTTTGTAAACTGTATATGACACAGTCTGGTTCAGATGAGAAGGTAATGAAATTGTAAAGATGTGATAAAATAAGGATTTTAGAATTAGTGTTGTTGTGCTATTAATAAAATATGTTCAGATGTGATATTTTTTTTTATTTCTTTTCCCAAATTTATTTAGGTACCGTTTCGTATGGAATGATTATGGTTTTAAATGGTTTTTAGGGTTCTAGTATGAATATTTAATTGGTGATCTAGTAACATCGTTTCCTGTTGGTAGGATTTTTTACTTATCGAACTTCTAGTCTAGGTTTAGCACATTCCAGATCCAACCGTGAAATGTTTTTATGTGTTTTAGTCCCAGTGTAGGAAATCCTGTAATATGCGAAATTTCAGCTTCCTTACTGGATGCCAACGCAGTGGTGAAGCCTTTGGCGGTATGGTCATTCCTTACCGGCGGTTACCACTTACCATCAGGTGATATGCCTCCTTTTTTAGCTATTTACATAAAAAAAATAACTGCGTAGATGGATTGGTTATAATTATCTTGGAACTTTTTATTTGTATTCTACCAAAGTAAATTAAGTTTCGGCACATTATTCGGCCCATTGCAGCAGAAAAATTATTCAGTGAATTCTACATGGGTGGGCCATTGCAAACCATTCAAGTGCATGCAACCTGCTCGATAATTAAAAGTATTAATTCGACTTCACTCTACTATAAAAGTAGCCTAGTGGTTTAAATATCGGTTTCCCCACGGTGGACTCTCGAGTTCGAATACCACATGTACCTATCTCTAATTATTCAAGTGCGTATCACAAATTAATTATTACTTGCTTCGGATCAAAAACATCGTGAGGAAATCTGCATTCCTGGAAGTTCTTTGTAGTGTTCTCTAAGGCATATGAAGTCTGTGAATCAGCACTTGGTGGTTGGTGGACTAAAGCTTATACCCTTACATTGCGCGAGGTGAGCGACCCGAGCCCAGCAGTGGGACGGTTGTGGTTTGTGTTTGTAAGAAACGTGGGAATTAAAAAAATTAAAAATAAAAAAAACCCCTGGAAAGTTACTAGCTTTATGGAATATTTAATCGTAAACTTAGGAAGGCAATAAACTGGAATATACCAGGGACTTTATTTACTTTACTTTACTTTATATAACTGAATACGACTGCCAGTTTTATATCAGCGTATTAAGTACGCTATAAATTCATCCCGACCCGACACTAGCGCCTACAGACGTGACATATTGAAATCATGAACCAGTCAAAATGCTTGCAACCAAACTAAAGTACTTATTACATATTGAATATACAACTTTGTCAATGGTTACTAAGTAGCGTGTTATATCTTTCAGTTTAATCGTTTATACGGTTGGCATTTGAATAAACACAATATTGAAAAGTAATTTGAAGCATACAACTCATTCATGTTTGGTTGTTTTAGTTTGGAATCTGATATTAAATGCCGGGAGAACTTGTTCAATGCTCAGAGTTTGAGGTTCACATATTAACTGTAATCAAAGATGTAGAAAAGGTTACGTGTCTATGCGTTTTTAGGATGTGTGCTCACAGTATGAGGTCCAAAAATAAACAATAGAACTCCGTAACTGATGTTAGTAAATCAACTGTGATTGATGTTTATTATGATTAGTAAATTTAAAATTTTATAATCGGTGCTTACTAAGTTAGCGCGCTGTAGTAATCACTATTTCTACTTCAGCTTACTATCAAACTCTTTGTAGTCTAGCTAACTTAATGTATTAACATTAATGACTAATTCCTTAAAAAACTCACTTTTTAAACACCATTTAATATAATATTCAACTTATAAAAAGCAACGCGGTTTTGATAAGATACGTCGAAAGCTGTGCAAAAGTTCTGTATACGAGTATAAGTAGTATAAAGTATATGAACGAGTAACATTAAGTACATGATTTCAAAAAACTTAGAATCATTTGATAACAGTTTATTGTTCCTTTACTCTCTTTACAAATTTTCCTTCTTAAATGTGCCTAGAACGTTATTTTACTCGTATTACCAAGTGTAGCTCACACATCAGGAGGTGCATCAATAATAAGGTTCAAATAAGATCAGTACGCGAAAAGGCTACCATGGTATGTGACATCGAACTTTCTTTGGCTGCCTTCATTGCAGTTTAGTTAGTTTAGTTTACCACTTGTGTCGGGGCACCGCGCCGAGCGCACGCTTGTTCACAAGCGTTTTTATAAATTCCAGCCGGTTGCTGTCATTGTCGCCATAAGCCAACCGTGAATTTTGCTTTTTATTGTTTCTAAACAACGTGAGTCAAAACTTTACTCAAATTTGTGGACAGTGAAACAGTGATTAAGAAAGACTGAAGTGAATAAAAAAACAATCCACACAGTTTACGGATTATCAGATCACAATGTATGACTACTCAAATTCTGTCTACGGTGAAACACAGTATTGAAACAGAAATAGTACTTTCTGCAAAAAGGTTCGTAAATATTTTTATGTTTATAGATGATTAAGCGAAACTAACATTATTATTATAGTTGATGTTAACGTACGGTCCATAACGGAGTTCATAGATCTTAATGTAAATAAAGTAGGTAACTATAAATTTAACGGGAAATCTGTAAACCTCCATATTGTTAAATTTCTTTGTGTCCTTGACGTTTGTTTGAGAATGGATTGTGATAACCGAAATATTGATCATATTGACATTATCTAGGTTATTATCAACTCTTCACTTCTGACATTATCTTTTCTCTTGTTGGTTAATCTATTGTAACAAACACATGAATTTACACATGTATTTTATATTTCAATTAACAATTATATTAAATTAAATATTTTTTTCTTAAGCAACAACAACAACAGCTTTGTATTGCGTTATGTTACGGGTACTGATAGGTTACGGGTACGTTGTTTATGTTGTTTTTTTTATATATGCCAATAGCCGACAAACGTGCAGACGTTCCACCTGATGGTAAGTGGTCGACGGCATGGACGTCCATAACACCAAAGGTATCTCAGACGCGTTGTCGGCCAATAAAAAAGCGGGTAATCCGCTGCTGGTGCAATCACAATAAAAAGTTCAATCGTTATTTGGTTTAGAGAGGAAAGACTAACTACTGGTGATGGACAGTTACCCAGTGCCGTAACTCGTCATTACTAACTTTGAGAAAAGGTGTCAGTCACTCTTCTAGTTTAGACACAAGCTATAAAATAGGTCATTGTCAGATTTCTTCCATTATGGATGGCATTGCACGCAATGTCATATGCATCTTGTTCAAGTCAATTCACCTTTGCTGTTATTCAATGTATATTCGTTATAAAGGAAAAAAAACATAAGCGCGTGTGAACAGAAACTGCAAATCTTGTTCCTGAGCTCACTTTCCAACCATTCATGGTATCTGCAGCTTTTTCCAGCGATTTCTTTCTGCCTTTTTATGATGTATACAAGTACCTTCAATTACTGCCAACTCTCTTGTCTCGCCTTTCGTTTGAATAGTATTAAACTTTTGTACTTAAATATACAACTTCAATTATTTTTACCGTTAGACACGACTGACCAAAATAGCAAGATATACATTCAGTAAATATATTTTTATTTAAAGTTACAGAGACATTATAAAACTAAGCTTGATACTCACGATTATAAATATATCATAACTTAATCTAAGACTAAGTGATATTGCATGAACTAGGAAAGGTTTTCTTAATACTGATTCATAAATAAATGTTATATAGTCGAGATGGAATGCCCAATCAACATTTAATGTGGTCAGGTATGCTGGCGTTGAAATGTAGATAATAATGCAGCATTGCATCGCCGAGCCGTTGTTCCAAGATTATGGGTATTGTTGCGTAATGATGTGCATTTTCAGCCATTTCTACTACCGCGCTGCTTAGATCAAAGACCTCATATTACAATTATAAGCTACTTATTCTAATAACTTTGTTAAAGCTATTGAAGAATGATTTGTTTCTGGAATAGAATGTAATTGAATATTGTATATTAGTTAAGACGCTATTGTTTAATACAATTATTAACAATACTTATTTAGATGTGACATCGTCATATGAAAATATTTAGTTGCACAGATTGTACAGATATGAGAAGTTAACAAGTAGGTTTGCGGGAGTAACATGCAGTCCTCAGTCCAGACTCCAGAGGTCGGACGCGGTTAATTGGCGACGACTCGCCGAGGCCGGTTTGAGTGCCGGTTGTTTTACGGCATTTCTAGCTTACCCGGCACTGCTTTATTCTGCCCGATTCAAATACATTATCACTCTCAAGTCGGTTTAAGTCGGCCGTGGACAACTTTTTGTATGTTGTATGTATTCTTGTATGTCGTTATGTATGAGAAGTCTACTGTTAATATATGCATATATTATGTGCCTTGGATACATATATAATGTGCTTAAAGTTCTGCGTTAAATGAAGGCATTGGTAGACTTTCAAATATCAACTTTTTGTCTTGCGTTCTTAAGCTCAAAATAAAACAAATTGTAACCACAACAGCCAACAAAATTGTTGAGCGACGGGCTTCGATATCTTTAGCCGGAAATTATGAATCCCCTTGGTAACTAACATGCTTCCACGAAGTTTTTGTTTTATGTCGTAGCAATATCGATCCGCTACTTCCATTGTCGCGTCAGAATGTCATTTGTATTATGCGTGTTGTACGGACATACTTAAAATGAATTGGGACATAAAATTGCGTGACAAATATTTACATTCGTGCATAGCATTCGTGGTTAATTAATTCGTTGTTTTTAGAATAACATGTACGCTTTTTCATTCTAATCAAACCCTTCCGTGTAAGATGTCAAGCAATTTTTAGAAATCCTATTTTTGTCATTCCGTTTTTAATTTGCTTTTACCACATTGCTACTAGACATTATTTTCATAAAGTCGTATGCATCTTAAAAATATTATCAAAGTAAAACTTTCACTAGCAGGGTAAAGTTTTGTCTTTAATTCATGATTTTTAGTGGTGAGTTGATGGGGCCGTTGCTCTCTATTAGACCGAGAATAAAAAAAACATGAAACAGTTGTCGACCGGGGAGCGGGGATTCACGGTTGAGCGGCCATGCCACCTGCGCCAGCCGCTAGCGCTACATTATCACACTTCTGTACCTAGCTGTACCATGGACTAACCTCCGTGAAGGTATTTGCAGGAACTAACCAGGCAGAATTACTAAAACTACACGGCAGCTGTTCGGTGTTCCAAGCGGAACTCCTAGCCATCAAAAACTCCACAGACTGGATAATAACCCACAGCCCACAGAATGTCGCCATCTTTTCTGACAGCTTGTCAAGTCTGGAGGCAATAAAAGATACAGGCAACACAAACCCACTCGTAGCAAGCATAATTAGAAACATCATAAAAATAAAAGATAATCAGATCGCACTCAAGTTGGTTTGGGTTAAAGCCCACACCGGACTAAAAGGTAATGAAGAAGCCGATAGAGTAGCAAAAGAAGCATCACACCTAGAAAAAACTCCAGACTATTCTCAATTCCCTATCAGCTACATAAAACATCTTCAAAAAGTCGAACGTCAAACTGCAAGTGAAAAAGAATACATCACACCAAATAAAGGCTTACATACTAAAACATTTTTCCCTACAATAGAAGACATTAACAACTTTTTCGCAATAGTCAAACCATCATTCCAACTCACCCAAATCTTTACAGGACACGGCTACCACAGACAATACCTCCATCGATTCAAAATTTCCGATACTGATAAATGCCCTTGCACTGAAACAGAAACACAAACTATTGACCACCTATTAAAAGCATGTCCTAGATACGACTTAGCTCGCTTAAACCACGAAACAATCTGCGCAAATCATAATATAAATCCATATGCCCCAAATGACGTCATCAAAAAAGATACTTGCATTAAATCATTTGTTAAACTTGTAACCCAAATTGTAGACACCTTAAAATCATTTAATAAAACCTAACATCGTTTAAATCATCATAGATACATTAATATATATATACACATTTATATTCATACATTTATATAATATACATATATACTTATACATATACATTAAATATAATATAAAATATAATATAAATAACCTATATAACCCACCTACTAACCCCATATAAATAACCTATATGCAAAAATTACACATGCGTAACTTACTACTTAAATACACGTTATAAACAAGCAAAAAGAAAACATCGACCGTAAGTGTCTCCGTATCCAATAGCGGAAACCTTGCAATATGGTCACCCTTAAAAAAAAAAAAATACACACAATAACAGGTCACGCGTTTACCGACTATGTGTTTAATTTGAAACAAAAAGATTATAAGCCGGATACAAATATGATTAATTAAAATACACTCTATATTAGCGTCATAAAGTTTAAAATTCTATGAGCGTAGTAAAGCAACATCACTCTACGCTTGTGTGCCTCTGTGAAAGCTACACATTTCATTTAATAGTACGTATAGCGTCATATTGTACACAACACGTCCACTACTGTTGCATGCTGTGTATGTGTGAAAAGTCTACAGAAGCAAAACGGAGTACAACTATAATCCGTAACATAGACTTTAGTGAAACGAAATAGAGTATGTTTTAAATTAAACCTAAACCAATATGAATATGTTTTATATGTGTGCACGTCGCAACGGTTTGAGTAGAGTATCGAAGAATGCGGAGCGTGAATTACCATGTTTAGGGAGTAGTCAGTTTGACAATTTTGCTCTTATTTGGATTTGCGCCCTGATTACGCAGTTTGCAAATACTTTAATACTGTGGTTAGCAATGTCTCACGCAAAGGGTTAAAATAGGTTTGTTTTGATAACATCTAAAGAGGATTAGGGATTCTTAAATTAAGTTACGCTAAATTAATCCTTTTTTAATAGGTTTTAAATGAGCTGTTTTAATAAAGTAAATATGTTTACAAAAACTTGCGTAATTTTTCCTAATATTTATTTTAGTATGCAATTAAAAAAGGAGTGTGTATTAATAATTATATCGCATTATAATAATTTACAGATTAAACATTACAGATATAACAATACAATGTTTACAGTCGCTCGATGCAAATGTCGAGCACAAAAGCGGCAGAGTCGACCGACAAACGTATCAATTACTAAATTGAATTAAACGGTATAAACCGCGCGCCACAATAAGCGATCACGGCGCATCGCTCGCATTAGCTACTGATGACTACGTGTGTGTATCCTCGCTATCGTACAAGGGTCTGTCCAAACCAACGCGCATACACATAAGCGGATAGCAGAACTGGGAACCTTGACATACACTTGACGAATATTTTGTCAACGATGACGAAATTCGAAAACATTGAAATGTATGAACTGACATAATTTGGTAGCACTTGAAGAATCATAAGCGGTTTCGCACTTTTTCAATATAATAAAACGGCTATACTTACTTATTAGGGTCAAAGTTTTATCAGTAGTATATCAGATTTATCAGTTGTAGCTCGTGATGTCATGTATTGCTCATACCTTGGATATGTCTGAAACTACTCGAGGTTACCCGAATATAATTGGAAAGAACGGGCGTATTTTTTTTTCATTTTAATACGTCCTCGATTTCTCAGATATGTCATCCCATTACTTTATGACGTATTAAAATTTGGTCGTAGCAAACAATAATGAACAATACAATTATATTAGGTAATCTTTAGGTTAAGTTAATTGGGGGTTAAACTCTTAAAATTAACAGTTATTGTATTTTAATATGTTATATACATGAAATTATTTTTATCATGTAAACTGTATAAATAGTTAGTAGTTAAAGTAAATTAGTCTTAAATTTAAAATGGTAAATATATTTATAAACCAATATAATTG